>JASANS010002317.1:0-53813 GCA_030849605.1 Wallacemonas sp. 195SL | reverse complement strand
TCACAGCTTGTGGACCCTTAATGAGCGAGATTGACGCAAGATGCGTTCATAACAACAATGTTGCTCAGTGCATGAAAAGGAATGCCTCTCTGGTGGGCCACAAGCACACGCAAAGCTGTGAGTGTCATGAGTCGTTTTAAGAACCAATGTGAGCATCATCGTCATGGAGAAGTGGGTACCGGGAGAGGAGTGAAGGAAGAGAGAGAGAGAGAAAGAGAGAAATGAGTCGAAATGAGTCGAAATGCGCTGTCATAGAGCGTGCGGGAAAAAAAAAGAAATGGGTCGTGTTTGCTGGAGCTCTACGCTTTGTTCTGTGAGTGGCAGAAAGGACACGGAGTGCCGATCATGTGCCACGCATAAAGGGAGAGACAAATTTTGTTCACAGGCAATAGTGAGCGCTCCCTGACGCTGTTCGGAGAGCGGTGTGAGAACGGATGCGAGACAGTCGAGAGTTTCTCCGACCTGTCTTGCTCAATCTCGCTGTTGATAGTTCTCTTCTGTTTAACAACTTTTGTACGGTGTTGTTGTTTGTTTGCGTTTCATCTGTTGTGTCATTATGACAGTGATACTGTGCGTTCCTCCTTTGCTTCTGGTTGGCAGCACATACACACGCGCACACACGCGCGCATACACTCAGGTCTTCTTCCATTAAACGGCGCATCACGAAGCACAGGAGACAAGTAAATACAGCAACAACACGTTGAAATTTTCACTGAGACCTGCCCCCCACTAAAGTCTGCCCAAGAAGCTAGAAGTTCATGATGGTGTCAGTGTCGAGCTGCGTTTCTTCGTCTGGCATTCGCTCCTTACTCTTCTTCTGTGTCGCCGCGACCTTCGCTTTTGTCCGCATTCGCCTTCGCGTTACAGGAGACATGGCCGAGGCCTCTTGCACGGCTGTCGACGTGCTACTAGATTTCTCCAGCCCTCCCTTGCCAACTACCACGAGGAGCTGGCGCAGCTCATCACGCAGAGCCGGTGCGCCAGCAATGAGGACCATTTGCTCTCTCAGGTAGCTCACCAAATTCGGAGGGAGCGGGCAGCCCTGAGAGGCGGCGCCGTGAATGGAGGGCAGCGGTGGACTGCGAGGCCACGTGTCTATGATTGTGTGTCGTGGGTCCTGCGCGGCGTCGGTCGACGCTCTGGCATTGTGTGGAAAAAGGTGGCAGAGCGCGATGAGCACCTCGGCTGCGCCGTGAGCACGGCGCGTCTCCGCATCCAGCCCAGCGCGCACCGTCGTAACACCCAGGCAGCGGCACAGTCGGTCAGATTGCACGGCGAGAACAGTCCACTCGTTGAGCGTGAGTGCGGCGTGAGGCATGGCGGCAAGCGTGGTGAGGCCGAGAGAGAGTTGCATGCCGGACAATTGCCGAGTGCGGGCGATGCGCATGACGGCGCGCTTGAACATGTCCTGCGCGGCGGCGTCGCCGGCGAAGGCGTGTTCAGTAGGGAACAGTATGATGGGTGCGTGGAGAGCGTCTGTGGAGGCGGCGTGGCCCGCGTCGCGTGCGTCGTGGATGATGTGGCTGCTCATGAGCGACAGCTGAGTGACCAGCGACGTTTTGCGACTACTTCGACGTGCGCTAGCAGAGCCCAACGGGCCTCCCGTCATCGTGCCCTGACCACTGCCATACTCCTCTCTGCCGCCGCGTCTGCCTGGCTGCGTCACGGCCACGATGGCGGACATGATGGTCACGCGCTGAGCTGCCGAGAGCGGGCGTCCCCGCACGGCAGCGTCTGTCCCCAAGACGGCTTCTCCCGTGTGAGGGGCACTCTGGGCATCAAGCACGCGTCGTGTCGCCTCCACGAGCGTGTTGGGGGCGTGGCCGACGGCTCGTAACGAACTCCACACGCTGGTCAGTTCTGTTGGGGAGAAGTCCGAGAGCACCGCCACGGCGCGCTCGCAGAGAGGCTCACTCAGCTCCTGGGGTCGCGTTACTTGTAGCCGCACAAGGCTGTACAGGACGAGGCTGATATCACGCGGCGTGGCCTGTGACACGGACACCTTGAGCCGCGCCATGATCTGCTGCGTGATTCGAATGACGCCGCACAGCAAGAACGTGAAGACGTAGAGGAGCAGGCTGAGGTCATGCACGGAGGTCGGCACGTGACCGACGGAGCCGAGGCGGCGTGTGGTTTTGCCATTGTGGGCGCGACGGATGGACTCGGTGTGAGCCGCTGCCACGCTCAGCAAATGGGCTGACGTGGCGACGTAAAAGTCAAGCTCGCGATACCCTAATTGGACGAGCGTGTACAGGTGATGAGTGAGGTCTGATGGCTCAAAACGTGCCTTTTGCTCTTTGATGTACGCGACGATGCCGGCAACAAGCGCGGTGGCTGCGGCGATGGTGCTCTCCTCAACGACGTGCGCCACGGTGTCCTCCGCTGCTGGCGTGAGGGCATGTGTGCCAGAGCCAGGTCGAGACGCTGCACGGACCGCAGCAGCACTGGCCACGGCTGCCTGTGCCTGTGCAGTCACCACAGCGCTGCCACTCGTCAGCACCCGGCTCCGCTCAAGTGCTTCGAGCAACACGCGGACCTCTCCTGGGGTCATGATGCGGTACCAGGACGATTGCTCCCGCGTTGGCGCCAAGGCGCGCAGGAGGGTCGGCACAAGGCTGCGTGCGGCCTCAGGGGCACTCGAGAGGGCTGCGAAGAGCTCCACCTGCACAGCACGGGGGGCGTTGGTGGCGGCGACGGTGAGCGAAGGCATGTGTTCAAGAAGCAGCTCACGCCCACCAAAGGCCTCGAGGGCCAACACCGTGCGCACCAACTGCAGAAGACGGGCGTGGTTCTCGTGGGGAGCGATATCACGGGTCCGCCGCAGCTGAGCCATGACAGCTTCGAAAAACACCGCGGGGGGTCGGTAGGTGCGGGCCGCGGCCTTATCCATCGCAGGCGGAGGCAGCAGCGTGCAGGCGCCGTACGCGAGGGACAAGTTCCGTGCACTCTGCGTCGCGGCCTCCGCAGCCACCGTCTCCAACATGTCGGCCACGCTCTGACGGCACCGTGAGAAGAAGTGCGGGTTCTCGAATCGCAGCAAGACCGTGAGCGTGCTCACGAGCAGCTGCTGGCCGTGCTCCGACCGCGACCACGACGACACAGACGCCCCGTCACGGGAGGTGCGGGAAAGAGTATCGTCCTCGCTGTGGGCCTGTGGCGAAGAGGTCGCTGCGGGGCTGGGCACGCCATCGGGGAAGTAGAGAACCTGCAGACGTGCCACCGCCGCGTCCATCAGCGTCGAATGCATCACGTGCTTCGCCGCGCACTTGGTCAGCACCTCCAGCAGCTCCTGCGCATCTGCCGCGCTGACAATCGCCACCACCTCTCCGAGGAAGGCCCTGGTCTGCTGCTGCTGCGCGCGTGTACCGGTTTCGTTTTGAGCCGGTGCGGGCAGGCCCTCAGTGGCCTCTCCGCCTGTCGCCACCGTGGGCTCGGGTTTGGCAGGGCGGTGTGCGTGCGTCTGCCGCGCGTCGCCTTGTTGAGCGTGTGCGGTGAAGAGTGTGGCGTGTGGTCGCGGTGCAATCAGATCGCCTTGCGTCGCGGCGATATCGAGCGCACTCTCAAGATCACCACCTCGGTAGACAAGCGTAGAGAGCGAGTCAAATCCCGCCGTGGGAAGACCCAACTCATGGTAGTAGAAGATCATCTGTTCACGCTGAGACGAGGTTAGGAACGGTGCGGTGTCAGTAGAGAATGTTCTTGAAGACGCCGCGCGCGATGGTACCCGCTGGAATTGTTGTACCACGTGGGCCTCGACGGCGGTGTACAGTTGAGGGTAGCACAGCATGCGTTGTTCATAAAAGAGTTGCACAAGATGGACGAGGTCTTTGCCTTCGAGGGTGTGTAGGAGAGGGACGCAGTGCTCGGCGACGGCGCGCCACACGGCCTCACGCGTGGCACCGACCCGTCGCAGCGCTTCAATGAAACGCAGCATCATGCTGCCACCAGCGAGGAGACCGTGATGTGAGCGGGCGCCGGAGGCTGCGCTGTGATGAGGGTTGGCGTGCGCCGCCGCCTCAGACACAGAGGACGAGGAAGAGGCTGAGGACCTCTCTGCCGGTTTGTCGCCGAGGGACTCGAGCATCAACGGCATGACGTGTATGGCGACCTGTTCATCCCCAAGCGCACAGCACGCCGCCAGCGTGGTGCATGCCAGCGTAGAGCTCATGAAAGGCAAGGCGGCCTTCGCGAGCTCCAGCGCATCCATCGTGACGGGGGCCTCGCCCAGCTGGAAGTACGCAATGCACTCAAGAAGGAAACCAATCGAGGGCGGGTCCGGCAGTGTCGTCCAGACCGCATCGGTCTGCGTGAATGTGTGGTCCAGCGCATCGCCGCCGGTAGAGGTCGGCAAGGCGTGCCCTGCCCGAGGCGAGCGGCGCCGGCGGTCCAACGACACGCGCTGGCCTGTCGCAGCGGGTGTTGTGTCCGTCTCCGCGTGCTCTCGCTGACGATGAAGTTCAGCTACTGCGGGCTTGAGATTGAGCCGGCATATCTTCGACTTGAGAAGGTCGGAGAGGTTTTTATCAGCGGTGACCATGTGCACCCGCTTGAGATGGTAGAGATCGACGAGAACTCTGCTGAGCATGATGCAGCTGGCTCGTCTGTTCGGTTCGTGTGTCTGTTATTGTTCCTGTGTTCAACGCGGCTGTACGCGCGCGTCTGTATATATGCGTAAGCAGGGAGGGAGAAAGGGGGATGTCGAACGCAGCGGTGTGTGTGTGTGTGTATGTGTGTGCAGCGCTCACCACCTTGCTTTGCGACCTGATCTCCTCCTATTGTTTGGCGCGTGAGTGAATTGCAGACGATGAAAGTGGCTCGGAGCTACTCAGTGGATCGACGCGCCGATACCTGGCCACGTATTCAAGCAGGCAGAATGTGTACGCGCCGTCTTACACGGTCAACAACGTTGCCATCAGGGTAACAACAAAATATGTGAAGAATAGTTGAAATGTGGAAGATAGGGGGGTGGAGGAAGACAATGCAGAGAAACCAGTGAGCACAGCCTTAGGTTGAGCAACCAAAGTAGAACAAGATACGTGAGAAAGTACAATGGTAGGTGAAGCTGAAGACATGTCTTTCGTTTCTTTTTCACCTCTTCGTTTGCTTTTTCTATCTTTAAGCCGCGGAGATTTACAATTTTGGCTCTGTTCGACAAGGAAACGAGGAGGGAGAGGGGACTGTCTTCATGGCCGCCCATGTGTCGCGCCGAAGTTTTTTTGTCAGTTCGGTTCATCTCTCTGGACGTGATGCAATGGCATACTACAGACTAAGTTCAAAAAAAGAACCAGGAGAACAACACAAATAAGGGGAAAGACAAATAAATCCCTCTTGGGCTAGCGAATCTTGAAACGCTTCAGCCACTGGAAAAAAATTGAGTCATTCTAACGGCACAATGGCTCTCAACAAAAAGGCTTTGAAACAGACTAAACCGCCTTTTGCAACCGTGCATAAGAGAGAGGGAGAACAGTGAGCACTACTTGCGGGCAGGGTCACGAGGTCCACCGGCCGCCCACGAAGGCTGAGGCACATCGCCACCCCTAAATGTCTTGACCTGATCCAGAGACCATTGTCGCTGCTGAAACTGCTGCGTGGCAAGCTGTGTTTGCGCGTCGTTCTTCTTCTCCTGAATGGTGGTGGCGGTATTTTTGATGCCGGCGCCGAGATCAATGCCGAAAAAGATCATGACGAAGAAAAACATTGCGACGCCGCTCCACGGGATCATGCGAAACCCGCGCGTGATGATGCCTTCACGGTGGTCATCGCGCTTCAAAATTTCCTTCTCCCAGCGCTGAATTGCGAAGAAATCGCGGAGCATGCGAAAGCTTGACATGGTGGCTATGAAGGAAGTTACTACGTGCAGGGAAGGACCTCAAAATGAGAGAGAGAGGTGTCTCTGGTTGGCACTGAGAAAGAAGGAAAGAGTTGGGGAAACACGCACAAGCACAAGTACAAGCCGTACGTGCGAGTTTGCTATTCTCAAAAAAAAATTGACTACAGCTAAGAGATAGAGAGAGTGGAGGAAATAAACGTCAAAAAAAGGCCGACAACTGCCACTATATTTGTGAATAATACGCTTCGTTCGTATTTACGTGTGTGCTTCTCTTCTCTGTGATGATGGTGAATTAAAATGAAGAAAAAGCAATCGGGAAGAGAGGAGGGGCGGAAAGTGAAAGAGGAAAAAGGTGTATTCATGGAGAAAGGGGCGGGATACATGAAGACCCGTGAGACACGCTGCGGTGAAACAAACAAAGCCACAGTCGATCCGCACTGCTCATAGCGTTGGATGCATTCAACCCACGCGTCGCGGCAACACACAGGGAGACACAGTCATCGTGCGAGCTCGTACTACTCGCACACAAAAGTAAAAAGCATCGAAGAAGGAAAGGAGACGAGGGGGGAGCGAACAGGGGTTGTCGGCACCGCACCGCATAGCAATGTGATGCACGGCCGACACGTCTGTCAGCTTCTTCTTCCCTCCTCTGCGTCACGTTCACCGTCCATGTGTCCGCGAAGCAGCTAGACATGCCCTTGTATCACTACTTTTGGTTGCACCACGATTGTCTCATTTGCTATTGTTTTTTTTTTCATGTTTTGACCTTCGTGGGGGGAGAAAGAACGGACACACAAAAGGCAGATTGGTCCGAATAAAAATAAAGTATGTGCTTGCTTGCTCATTTGTTTGTCCATACTTATCTCTCTCTTTCTCTCTCTCACTCTCTGTCAGCATCTCAGCGTCATTCTCGTTATAGTGAGCCGCTATGGTTCTTCCGCTTTGTGCATGGTACAGACGCGTTTTTGTGGTGAGAGCAAATGATATGAATTGTGTTGGCGTGCGCGCAAAAGAGAGAGAAGGAGAAAGAGAGAAACAATGAGGGGGAGAAAATAACTCTTTGGTGTACAAGGAAAAAAAAAGAGGGGACATAACAAAAGAAAAAAGGAGGAGCTCAGTGCACAATGTAGGGCTGGTGCGGCGCGGGTTGAGCTCTGTACAAGTGAAACTTGAATCTAAGAGCGAAAGAAAAAAAGATGAAAAGATAAAGATAAAGGTAAAACTAAGCGCAGAAACGACAAAAAGAAAGAGAAAGGGGGAGCGAGGGTTTCTACCTCATCCTTTCGGCTGCTTTGAGGTCATTTTTTTTTTTATCCATGTCCTCACAGTAGCTTACCGACACCTTGGGTATTTTAACTCGCACAATTGTCCTGATTTTTACTGTATTTCACGCTTCATAAAAAAAAAACAGATAGTTCTTTTTTTCCTGTTCCTCGGTGTCATGGAGCGCTTAAATGTTGCACAAATTTGAGAAAGAAAGAAAAGGGGATGTAAAGCCTTCGCTCGCACAAGCACACAGAGTGCAAAAGAAGAAAATGAAGCCATCGGCTCATTCAGGGAACGTGGCGGAAGCAATGCTATGAGAAGCTGGCGCAGAACACGTGCTTTCCTTCACTGTCAGAATTGTGAACGGAGTTCCTGAATGTGAGGTTATTTCCTGAGTGTGTGTATGTGTGCATTTCAAGAATAAGCATCTTGAAGTGGACGCAAGTGCGAGCGAGAAGGGGGAAAAAAGATAAACGTGTGCTTGTGATTGATGTGCCAAAAAGATGAACAGAAAAGGAAAAAAAAAAAGAAAGAAGTGAGAAGGGAGCTGGGGGTAAGGTGGAGGAAAAAAAAGGTTCCCTGACATCAAAAAGGTGAACAAAGATCTAGTCATCTACAAAAAAAAAAAAGAAGAAAAGAAAAAAAAAGAACACGTAAACAAACGTGTCAGGGTGCTCTAAGCTCATACACTACTCTGGGGGTACCTCGCTGGGGAACATCATCTTTGTGACCTCACCATAGCGCGAGCTGTTGTACTTCCTGCGCACCGCCTGGTACTTGGTCGTGGGGATGTAGTTGACGCAGTCCAGAATGACCTCGGCGCAGCCACGGAAATCACGCAGACCCGTCTTGCTGTAGTGCTCAATGAATCGTGACCACAGCGCAGCACCTTGGCTTGGATCCGCGTTCGGGTCATATTTGATTTTGAGGGTCAAGAGTGCTAAGAACACGCTCGCGTGGCCGATCTGAGACGGTGTGAACTGCAAGCACTTGTAATCCAGAAGGGCGTGCTCCATAAAGAAGTGCGTCGCGAACCCAAGGAGGGTGTGCTGCTGCGCGCAAAGCTCAGCATCCGCGTTGACGCCGAGGAAGTCCTGCTTCTCCAGGACGGACAGCACGCGGTTCGAGAAGACGATGCCGGTGGGGACCGTGAGGCGGAAGGAGAGCGCGGCACAGATAGCCCTCTCCATCGTGGTGATGTTCTCGCGTGAGTAGGTGTTTGCGCTAATGTGCACGCACTCCTTCACCTCCGGAGGCCAAATCTCCTCGTACTTGGCTGCGAGCAGCATCCCGCAGATTCCCACCAACTGAAGCTGCGAACGCGCCACGTACGTTGTGGGGTTGTGCTTGGTGTTGAAGCAGGACAAGTAGCGATCGATGATATTCACGGCGAGGTACATCGTCTCAGCGTGAAGCTTGAACTTGAGGTGGACATCTACGAGCCAGTCAACAAGGATCATCCGCATCTTCTCATTCACCTCCGGCTGGTACTGCAGGTAGTGGGGAGAGGCGTAGTACGAGTAGAGAAGCGCCGTGTTGCTCATGTGTGCCGCCGTGCCATCGTTGAAGCGCTGCACTGCCTGGCGCTCACGCTCCAGGAAGACATCGGTGATGTCTTGAATAAGTTCCGTGCAGTACACGGGCTGGTCGCTGTGCGCTGTGTCGGCGCCCGGGCTGGGAGACCGCTCTGGAGCACGCGTGACGCCACCGCTAAAGGTGCGATCTGCATCGGCATTTGTGGTGATCGAAGACGCGGAGTAGCCTGCTGCCACAGTCGAGGCAACGCGGCCCGCATTGCGTAGTTTCAGATCGCGACCGGGGGCGTTGTAAGGTACTTCACGAAGAGCCTTGGACATACTTCGTTATGCTTTGCTGTTCTGTATCTCAAGTGCAAACGCAAGGTGGGATAGCGGAGGAAGTGGCGCGGGGGAGGGTCTAAGCGCAGCAAAAAAAAAATCAAAGGAGCTAAAGCAAACGGAAGGGAAGACAAAACAAAAAAAAAGTACTTGTGGTGTTGAGGGTCAACAACCGCAGGCAGGTGAAGTATCTAATAAGAGAGAAGAAGGCAAGAAAAGAAAAGCTGTGTTCGAAAGAGAACAGGAGAAGCTTTGATCTGAAAAAAAAAAAAGAGAAACTGTGTCCTTTGATGTGTAGTTCGGGTTTTCTTTCTTGAAGGCAGACACGAGTTATTTGGGAAATCTAGAAATATTTAAGCTGTTCATCAACACAGATGTGTAAGTCAGTGAATAAAAAAAAACGATAATAATAATAAAACAAAGAGAGAGAGAGAGTTGTGTGAGAAGACGAGAGAAGAGTGATGGCACGTGCACGGATAATCATCCCTTCTGTTCAACAAAACAGGGGGGGGCATGGTAGACTCCAATACGTGTGTGTGTGTGTGTGTGTGTGCGTGTATGTGCTCATCGAGTCTCTCAATTTAGTGTTCGTCCCAAATGGCAACGCAGTGCCGAAAAGGGAAGGCACTGCGTCAAACGTTGTGAGCTGTCGTCTTTTTGGACTACAACTCACAAAAATGCACTCGCACACACTCATATGGACACAGAAAGGAGACGATCAGAGTATACTGAGTCTGAAAAAGGAGAAGAGCTCAGGCCGCTCTGACGAAGCGAGGTGAAATGTCAAAATCGTAGGGTGGAAATGTTCTTTTTCAGGGGTGCTGTTGACGTTGCTTGTTATGTTTTTGTTGTTGTGGAAATAAAAACAGAACAAAAAAAAAGAAGCTTTGCGATAGCGTGCTGGCTAAAACGCACGAAATAATGGAAAAACAAAAACAGAACAACTTCTGTTTTTTATTTTTTTGAAAACAAAACAAAAACAAGAACTTTTTTGATTTGTTTGCTATCATTCATCATCGTTTAAGAAAAAAAAACAGATAAATGGAAGTAGAACTGTCCAGAAGTTACCCAGTGATGAAAAAAAAGCATGTAGCGTATCAGCATTCCATGCAGATCTACCCCTGAGATGTGTGTAGGCGCCTTTATTCCTTTAATTCTATCACATTCTTGTGTGATTATTTCTTTTTTGATGTTGTTGTTGTTTTTTTCCTTTTGGTTATATTTCTTTTGGCATGTCCCACAAGGAGACAAGAGAATGCTCGCAACTGCCCAGCGGCAAGACAGACGGAAAAAGCAGGTGTCGAACGAGAGCACAAGTAAAGGCAATGTGTAAGAACGACAGGTCGAAGACGATATGATTGTTTCGAGGTCCACCCCATTCTTCATTGCTGCGGATCAGCTTGTGCTTTGGCGTCAGAGTATGTCAAGAAATGCTACATTTCTTCCTTTGCTGCTAACAAGTTCTCTCGTCTGATTCTTCTCAGTGGCAGAGCGACACAGAGAGCATCGTATTAATAGTTTTTTGGGGGTGCTTTTGCTTTTTAGTGGATCTCTGCTCGCCGCTGCAAGCAATGGCCCTAGTTGTTGTCGATCCGAATCGGCTGCCTCATTCCTTCTTTGTTTAGCAGTTGATTGTTTTGGAGAAGCACGCCATGCACGCCTCCTTGACGGCCTCGGACATGGTGGGGTGAGCGTGGCACGTGCGGCCAACATCCTCAGAGCTGGCGCCGTACTCCATGGCGAGGCAAGGCTCGGCGATCATCTCGCCAGCAGTGGTGCACACGATCTGAACACCGAGGATGCGGTCGGTCGCCTTATCCGTCACAACCTTCACGAAGCCATCCTCCGTGCCCACAGCCTTGGCGCGGGAGTTCGCGTTCATCGGGAACTTGCCAACCTTGTACGCAATGCCGGCGGCCTTGACCTCCTCCTCAGTCTTGCCGACCTGAGCGACCTCAGGGTTGGTGTAGATGACACCGGGAATGACGTCGTAGTTCACGTGACCGGGCTTGCCGGCAAGCAGCTCAGCGCAGGCCACACCCTCGTCCTCAGCCTTGTGGGCCAGCATGGGGCCCTTGTTCACGACGTCGCCAATCGCGTACACGGTGGGGACGTTGGTCTCGAAGTGCTCGTTGATGCAGACGAAGCCGCGCTCCATCTTGACGCCCACAGCCTCCGCGTTGAGGCCCGCAGTGTACGGGCGGCGGCCCACAGAGCAGAGCAGGACATCAGCCTCGAGGGTCTGCTTCTTGCCATCCTTGCCCTCGACCTCGATGGACACACTAGAGCCCTTGTTGGTGCCGCTGACCACCTTTGTGTTGGTCATGAACTTCATCTTCTCGTGCTTGGCCAGGCAGTCCGTCAGCACCTTAGACACATCCGCATCCACGGTTGCCGCGCAGCGAGGGGCGAACTCGACAACGGTGACCTCCGCGCCGAGGCGAGCCCAGACGCTGCCAAGCTCAAGGCCAATGACACCGCCGCCAATCACGATCATCTTCTTCGGCACCTTCTCCAGGGCGAGCGCGCCAGTCGAGGAGAGCACGACCTTCTCGTCGATGGGGAGGAAGGGGAGTGGCGTGGGCTCGCTGCCGGTGGCGATGATTGTCTTTGCCGTCTCGATGGTGGAGTCCTTGCCGTCGAGGCCCTTGATCTTAAGAGAAGTGGGGGTCACGTAGCTGGCCTCGCCCTTCACGTACGTGACCTTGTTCTTCTTGAAGAGGTACTCCACACCGCTGGTCAGGCCCTTCACGGCCTTGTCCTTCTGCTTCTGCATGGCTGCCACGTCCATGGTGATGCCCTCTCCACCGCGAAGACCGTATGTGGCAAAGTTGGCGTGTGCGTCGTGGTACATGTGGGTGGCGTACAGGAGCGCCTTGGAAGGAATGCAGCCGACGTTCAGGCACGTGCCGCCGAGGGCGCCGCGCTTCTCCACGCACGCCGTGTTGAGGCCAAGCTGGGCGGCCTTGATCGCAGCCACGTAGCCGCCTGGGCCGCCACCGATGACGGTGAGGTCATAGGATGCGCAAGAGGCGAGGGTGCGACGGAACATGGTGAATGACTTGTGTGATGCTGTTGTTAGGCGTTACGATTCTGGCTTTTCTTCACGTTTGTTGTCGTGGCAATTGTTGTTTTGAGGACGGTTGGTGTTGTTCGTGCGCATCAGCACAAAAAAAAATAAGCAGAGAGAGAGAGAAGCAGATAGACAGCCCATTCCAGTGAGAACAGGATAGGGGGAGGAGAGAAGAATAGAGATCACAGTGAGCTTCTTAGTCAGTTCCGTACGTGTGTTACTGTATCCGCTTGCTGCGTGCGCTTTTTTTTTTTCTTCTTTCCATTTTATTCGCAATTCTGTTCGGCGCGTTCATCGGCAACAAAACGGCAGTGGCCCTCCACGATTTAGCTTCTGCTCTACTAGCGCCTCTACCTGGTCCTTCATCGCGTGATCGTCACCGCGTTAGGGCACCAGAGTCAAGCGGTGCGGGCGTCAAACGCGCAAAGAGACAATGGCCAAACGCAGGCATTTCTCGTCTTTGTCATTTTAAACATGGTGTTGGTGTTTTACTGTTCGGTCTGTCTATCCTGTCGAGGCAACCGATGCATGTGTGATGTGGAGGCAAGAAAACGACCCCTGGCTGCACTTGGCAAAGAAAAGGAAAATAACAATACGGAGCGAACAGTACCCAAGCACCCGAAGAGGAGCTCGCAAAACAAACAAATTGAAGAGGTGAAACATAACGCATGGGTTGTGTACATGTGGTTTATATTGCTTGTTTTTGTGTGTTTGTTATTTGTTGTTGTAGCCTCCTCCACAAGTCCGTGCCAAGCATTTAGACTCCACCTCACAGAAAGGCAGTCTGAACTACTCCAAAGGCAGCTTGCCAATCAAATCCTTCTGCTCCGAGGTAAGCGTCTTCGGCAGGTCGAACACGACACGCACGTAGAGATCACCACGCTCGGAGGGGATGTTCATTTTGGGCATACCCTTGCCTGTTATCTTGAGCACAGTGCCGTACGGGGTCACAGTGCCTGCGGGCTGTTGCACAGACACCATCTCCTTCTCGTCGAGGTGCACGATGGTCTTCTCAAACCCCACGAGGGCCTCGGCGAGGGTGATGTGCAGTGTTGTGTCCAAGTCCATCTCTGCGCGACGCCGGCGTTGAAAGCGGGGGTGCGGTTTCGAGAAAATATGCACGGTCAAGTCACCTGGAATGCGGTCCGGTGTCTCCTCACCCTCCATTTCGAAGAGAACAGGGTGGCCTTCCGGTGCGCCGCGCTCCACATCCACAGTCAGCGGCACACGCGCGTGGATAACTTTATTTCCGTTGCACTTGGAGCAGCGGTGTTTCGCATGTTGGCCTGAGCCTTGGCAGTGCGGGCAGGGCTGGTGAACCTCCTGCACCATGCCCGGGCCGAGCTGCACACGCCGACGCAGCACGCCCTGACCACGGCACTGCGGGCACTTCTCCACGGGAGAGCCCTTCTCCACGCCGCTGCCTTTGCACGCCGTGCACACTTTTTGCTTCTCCAAGTTGACAGACACCTGCCCGCCGGTGAAAAATGCTTCGAGGCCGACCTCCATGCGCACCTCCGAATCTGCTCCGCGCAGCCCCGCACCACCGCCGCCCATCCCGAAGAGCTGGGCAAACGGGTTCATGCCAGCCCCACGCCCAGACGGGTCACCGCTGCGCTGGAGCTCCTCCAGCTGCGCCACACCCTCCTCGCCACGCATGTCAAACATCTTACGCCGGCGCTTGTCAGAGAGCACCTCGTAGGCGCGATTGATAGACGCGTACTTGTCCCTATCCGCATCGGTCTTGGCCACGTCAGGGTGGTGGCGGCGCGAGAGGCGGCGAAAACTCTGCTTGATATCGGCCTCCGTCGCCTCCTCACGAAGCTGATCGAGCTCGAGAACGGCGTAGTAATCTACCTCTGGCTGCTTGGCGCGAGGTGGAGGACGGGGCGGGGGCCCTTGCTGCTGAAACTGAAAGAAGCCTTCGACAGGCTCACAGTACACGACAAGCAGGCACAGCGCCAGCACCACGACTGTGAAGGTGGATCGCCCCATGGCACCAAGAGCGGCTAACAGAGAGAAACAACGAAACAAAAAAAAAGTGTGTGCAAGAATACGACAACGACGTACACGGAAAGGCGAGGTTATAGTCCACGAATTCTCCTCTGTTTGACGAGTCGGGGCTCCTTGATACTACCAATACAACCCCCAGGCCAAATAAAACAAAACAAAAAGACGGCGAGTGAGAGGGAGGGGAAGAAATGAGTGTAAGGGGAGAAGCAGACAATAAAGCGATGGTGTTGTCCGTCAGCATACGTCACGTGTGTGTCTTTGCGGCCGCGACAGTGGCCCTCTCTCTGTCTTTGCTGTCCTCTGCACTGATCTACGCACTTGATCCAGCGTGTGCATTTCGTACACACAACGCGAGCGAAACGAAAACCTGTACTGAGAAAGGTAGAGGTAGATGTCTACCAACGCTGAAGCCGAGGCAAGAAGAGTGTCTGCAGCCCCATGGAGGGTGGACATACCGCCTCACAAAAAGCCAAAACAGAAATACCACTGATACCCTTGAAGGCTCACGTTGGCATGATGACTACGATGCAGGCCACTCTGATGCTTTATGTATTGCTTTTCAATTACGGCTTGTTTTTTTTTCTTTGTTGATGTTGTTTTACTATCCTGTGAAGCACGCGGGTAGCGCTGAATGCGTATACGGGCGTCCAAAAAAGGGAGGGACATATAAACAAGAAGAGCAACGTCAACAGCAGAAGAGTTGTGCCAGCAAACAACGTAACGCGAAGGGAAAACAGGACGCGACAGAGGCACAGGTAAGCCAGACGGTGAAGGATGGTTGCACATTGCATGGCTTATTTTTTTGGTATGCTATGTTTTTCCCTCCCGCATTGCTCGCATTCACATGTCGCCCCTTTTACTGTGACCGTTGATGTTGATGTTGTTGCTGTTGTTTTGTTGATATTTGCTTTTTTTTTCTTTGTGTTGTTGTTGTTTTTGTGTGTGTTGTGTGTGTGTGTGTGAGAGAGAGAGAGGGTACCTTGTCGTTGATGCGGTGGCAGATCTTTTATTATTTGATCATCGGCTTGTATCCACTCTGAGCGACAGGCGTCAAGGCCTGGCCTCCGAGGCGCAGATTCACATCCGTGGGGCCCGCACCCAGTCCCTGGTCCACGCGCGTACCGCTCCTGTTCTCGCTCGCGTGCGCCTCTGCCTCCCGCATCAGACGGTCCTGCTCATCGCGAGTGACCTCGCGCGTGGCGGTGCGCTTGAACATCATGCCAGACCGTTGCGCGATCATGAGGCGACGCACGTTGAAGGACAGCGCGCTTTCCTGCTCATCCATGTCGAGCACTTTGGAGATAAACCACTGCTGCACAACAATGTAAGGAATCGTCGCGGCCGCCAGACCAAACACAACACGGCCAAAGAGAGGAATACGCCGAGCCCACTTATCAGCGTTGACAGCCGCCGCGGAGGCCGCGGACAGCTTCGTGGAGGCCACAAAGGGCTTTTGTGCGGCTGCGGCGGGTGAGGCGGCAGGGGAGCTCGCGGCTGAGGCGGCGGCGGAGGCGGCGGAGGAGGCGGCGGCCTCCGGAGAAGGTGCCATCGCACGCACCACGCGGTCCCATCCGAGACGGCCAGCAAGCGTGTAGCCCACCGCGAAGAAAAGGGGCATCCCCACAAAAGTGCCGAAGATGCCCTTTTCGACGAGGCGCAGCTCCTGTTCGTTGAGGTTCTTCTCGTAGTTGGAGAGAAACTCGATTAAGTCTTGGCGTGTGTACGGCTTTGTCTTGGCATCGAAGTTCATGACGGCCATGCCCGCCGTCACGGTACCTACCTCTCGCACACCACCGCCGGAAGACGCCGGTGTGTTGCCGTTTTGCATTTGTGTCCCGTCCTCTTCGTATTGTCTGAACTTTGTCGATGTGCATGTTTGAGGGAGGAGGGGGGAGAAAGATAGGGAAAAGAAGAATGAAGGAATGTGAGGATCACGTAGAAAATTGTCTAGTTCATATCGTCGTTCTTCTTTTTTGAGTATGCAGAGAGTAATCACAACGCCACCGGTAATGACAACAGGGCAGCGACGTCCCCGGGTAAGCGCGCCTACTCAATACACTGTGAGCACTTCTCGCAGCGCGTTGAAGCACCCAAGAAACAGAACACGAGAGAGACACTGTGAGGAAAAGAAAAGGCCAAATCGGGTGAGGAAATCGCTTTTATAGGCACGGCACTTCCTCCATACCTTGACATCCACGCATGAGTCGCTCCCAGCTTCCATAAATCAAATATGATTTACTTGTTTTGTTTTATTTGCTGTTGTAGAAATTGAAGACGAGGTTTTGAGTCAAAAGTAGTTTTTTTGTGTGTGTTTATGTGTGTGAGTGAAACAAAAATGGGATAAACAGTGTGTGTGTGTGAACAACAAGAAAGGTGGAAAAGCAAAGCACAAAAAAAAACAAAAAAAAAGGGATGAAAACGTTCTCTGACGCGGTATTGATGCTACTCTGTTTTTGACGTGTGATCGTGGAAAAGAGGGAGAGGAGCACATCCCAGTGTTTTTTGTGTAAAGCATGGCTTCTTCCTTTCTTCTTGCCCGCGTTAGCAGCGAGTCGCAGCACCAAGAGACTTCCAGTTTTTTTTTCTTTCTTTTAATCATTTGTGAATATGGTATGTCTGTGTCTGTGTCTGTGTCTGTGATGTGCTTTTTTATTTTTTATCTTTTTGTTTTCCTGCCTTGTTTTCATGTTCGCGTTGACGGAACGTGTTTGAGGTTTCCTGTTTTTTGCGTGTTTGTTTTGATCGTTTTTGTTGTGTGATAGAATGCGAGTGTTCACGCCAAAATATCAGATATCGAAAGTGTAGAACTGTTGTGTTTTGTGTTTCTTATTGCTTTTTGATATTTTATACATATTTTTTCTTTCATTCTTTTCCCCTTTTTCATCGTGATTATGTCGCCAATTACGTTCCTTGTGCCCGTGCTCACCCGTGTGAGAGACCTCATTTACGGAGGGTCCTGGGCAACAGAAGGAGACTAAGGGGGAAAGAGGAGGAGGGGGGTGCGGCTGGGTGCGGATGCAGCGCGCACCAAAAAAAAAAGTGGGGAAAGAGGGAAAGAAAGTGAGAAAGAAAACACACAGTTGCGGCAAGTAATGATGTGTCTCTTGTCTGTGTGTGTGTTTGTGTGTGTGTGTGTGTGTGTGTGTGTGCGGGCATTACTGTGTGTAAGCAAGAGAAAACAAATACGCGGGCATAGCTCTCGTCCTCTGCGTGCGATCAATGGATGCTTGAACGCGTACAGTTCTCTTTTCCAATCGGAAGCACGTCGCCACGGTGAGGAAACGCGTCATTCATTTCTCATACCATGGCGCAAGGGAAGGGAAAGTGATGAAAAAAAAAATGTCAGCGCCGTATTCAGGCACAGATGCAGTGAGTTCCCAAAGGCACGAAGAAAAAAAAAGGAAGAAAAAAGGGAGACAACAGAAGGTCCTAGAGGGGAAAAAATGGCACAGGGCGTCAAGACATCACTCAAATGCAGCAAACTCCCCCATAGCAAGTCGAAACGCGGGGAAACAGAAAACAAAACACCATCAACAGAAGATCCTATGGAAATATGAAGGAAAAAAGGAAAGGAAATGGAGAAATAAAGCCCTAAAAACTAGAAACGATAAGAACTTAAGCCACACTGAAACCCCTCTGAGAGGGAGGAGGAGAAGAAGACAAAAACAAGAACAATCCAGAGGGAGAGAGGGAGATCAATGCGTCCTCTCTGGGGGTGCAATACGGAAAAAAAACTAAACACAAAACAAAGCAATAATAACACAGAAAAAAAGATGAAATAAGATAAGATCCAAGATAAGCGCGTGGTGGGTCAAACACATACTCCCTCGCGCCTTCGTTCAAGTACACCGTTGCACGATTCACCAGCCCACGCCGACGTCCACGACAAAGCTCTCTCTCCGGACTTTTTTTTTTTTTCATTCTTGTTTACTATCAGTGGTCACTGCTCATACCGCTTCTTGGCCGCTCCTGTTGAAGCACCTCGGCATATGTCAGTATCCGCTTCGACGTCTTCCGTGGATCAGCGAACGGCACGTGCGAGACAGCGCCGGCGGAGACAACCTCGCCCGGTATCTCCACCACCGCATCCGTAGACACCGCCGCAGAGTTAAAGGCTGTTGACAACCGGCTCGTGCGCTCCTTCATTCGGCTTCCGGGATCGACGAAGGTCGGCGTAAGGCGCGAACCCGGCGTGAGCAACGCCACGCGATGCAGTGGGGAGCGCTGGTACTCGCTGTGAAGGCTTTGCGCCGGACTCGATGGCGCGCTCGTCTCAACAGTCGCCGCAGAGAAGCTGTACGGGTCATTGCGCCGCCAGCGACGCGACGATGAAGATGGCGCCTGCGAGTCCGAAAATGACGCGGGCTCGTCACCGATAAGGGCAGCAGGGGGCTGTGGCAGGCTGGAGGAGCTCCTATAAAGGCCGGCACGCGGCGGTGACAAGGAGGCACAGCTTTGCGCCGCAAGGGACTCCGTCGGGGGCGTCTGCTCGTCTCCTATGGCGTGCGGCTGCACCGACACAACGCGCGATGCGGCGCCGGTGCTGCCACGCGGGTAGCTCCTGGTCTCTCTAGCAAAACCCGTCTCCGCCACGTCTAGCGCACCCACCGGGGCGAGTGTGACGGCTGGCGAGGCGGCGCAAGAGGAGGACGCGGCAGGCTTCGCGGACGTCTTACTTTGCGCCTCGCCGATTCGATGTGTGGATGTTGTTTGGGTAGCGAGTGCTTCGCTCTCGCGACTCAAGAGCGCAGGTGCAGACGCGGTGAGGGGCTGTGAAGCGCCTGGCATGAAGGCGGCCTGTGCGAACGCAAGAGGCAGGTCTTCCTCACTCCCACCCAAGCCACGCAACGACCGCGGAACAAAGGGGGCGGCTTCGAGATTGAGTCCATTGTGGTGCACCGCTTTCGTGGCGTCCTCGCGTGCGGCCGGAGCAGGACGGGTGTGATCGTCGTCATCGATGGGAGCAGGGGCGAGCGTGTGCTGGGTGGAGGAGCGGGGGCTAGCCGTCAGCGGTGTACGCTGCGAGGTCGCTGGGCGAGAGCCGAGCGCGTCTATCTTCTGCGAGGTCGCGCGGGGGGGCTGTCCAGATGTGCGCGGCAGCGGTGACGACGGCTCAGCTCCGTCTGTCGCGGCCGCCGAGGCAATAGCCAACGCACGGGAAAGCGCCACGCCGCTCTTCTGCGCCGGCGGCATCCACCGACGCTGACCAGCTCCAACAGCACCCAAATTTCCAGAGTGGTAGCTTGCCGCATGCGGAGAAGACAGCATCGCCGGAACCGCCATGCTTGCGCCACCAGCAACTGTGCGTGGGTGATTCTCTACTCGCATGCGCACCGTGAGCAGTCCTGCCTTGTACGGCGCACACGACTGAAGTTGCGTAAACGCCTCGCATGCCATTTGCCGGGTCGTGAAGGTGACCGCCAAGCAGTGAGTCGGTCCTTCCATGCAGCACACCACAACACACGTGGCGAGATCGGCCTCCACCACGGTCCGCAGGCGAGTGCGGCAGAGCGTCTCGAGACACTGCACCGCCGCGGCATCCTCGCTCGCGCACTCCAGCAAAAGCGTGCACCGTACGCCGAGAGCCGCATGCGAGGCAGGGCCAACGCGAAACTGACGCAGCTCACAGGCATCGACAGGAAGCAGTATCGCCGGCTCAGGGCCAGTGCTCGGTAGATCGTCGCGGAGGAGCAAGTGTTTGGAAAGCTTCAGCGCCTCTAGAAGGTAGCACACTTGCTGCAGCACCGTGTGGCGCGACGTCACCCCCGCACTCGATGACACGTCCTCACAACGGCGACGGTCTGCCAGCGCCATCGTCGTCGTCACCTTCGCAGCCACTGCCGTCGCTTCGTCCAGACCGGCGTGCACGGCATCCATCAACGGCGCAATCTGCAGAAGCGCGAGGAGCGGCACAGTGACGCGGCTGTCGAGGAATGGAATAACAGGCCGCACCGCGTCAAGGCACTCCGCACTGTCTGCGAAAGAGGAAGAAGATGGTGGCTCTGTTGGCGTGTCCATGCCCTCCACCTGGGAGGCGGCACACGTGCAGCGCTGAACGGATTCCGCGCTCAAATACTGCTCTAGCAGCTGTACCGTTTTCTGCAATGGAGAAAGACGATCTACGCCAGCCGCTGTCCGTGCGCATGGTGCCGCGTGCGGCTGCGGCTGTGTGCCACTCACCAGACCGGAGGCCGCGATGGTGGAGGGCGGTGGCAGATGCTCATTCATCTGTTTCTCACATGTCTCGCGGACAGCCGTGGCGGCACTACTCGACACGTTCTCCTCGGCCTCTTCCGGCGGCGGGGAAGCGAGTTCTTGCGTCGTGCTCGAGCTCACGCCAGGCATGTCCGCGACGGTGTTGTTCTGCGAAAAGCCTGAAAGTCGTTGATCTCCCATGCCCATCTTCCCCTCCACCTTCAACACCTCGCTGAGGTGGGCTGGCAGAGTCGAGCTGCGCATGTCGTGTGCGATGTGCGTGGGGGTAATAACTTCAGACATCGGGCTCGTCGTGGTAGATGAGGTTTGGCCTGGTGAAGACGTTTCGCCCGGTGACGTCCGCATTGGTTTGTGAATAATGGTAGGAGCAGTTGAGGTAGCCGTCATAGGTGAGGCTTCCCTTTTTGTTCTTTTTTTTTTGTTTTTTGTAGGGCGGAAGTGTCCGTGCAAAACGACAATGGCTTTGGTGTACTAAGATGTTGCTCTTGCTTTTTGATGGCGTAATATAGATAGATAGCTAGCAATTTTGGTGTTTGTTGTTAGCGTCGCGGACAAGTTCCTTCTAGTGTACTAGCGATACGATGAGTAGTTCTCCACGTGAGAGAAGAAAAATAAAAGTAAAATGCAAAAGGGAAAAGAAAAAGAAAGCCAGGAGTGCAGCGCTTATTGGACCTACGATCGGCGGATAATTGACAGTTTGAGTGTGTGTTTTTGTGTTTCTCGGTGATTGAGGAATAAGGATAACACAAGGAGAAAAGGGGGAGGAAAGGAGAAGAAGGAGGACAGACGCGAATTGATGCACGTCCTCGAGCTATTCAGTACGCAACGTATCAAAAAGACTTCTTTCTTTCTTAAAAAAAAATAAGGAAGAAGAGAATTGGAGACAAAAAAATGTAGAAGTGACGTGGAATAGATAAGCAGTGTGTTTGGAGAATGGGAGGGGAAGGAGATGCAGAGATGCGACCTGGTGGACGACATGCACGGAGAATACCACGCATCGATATCACCCAAACAAAAACAAAAAAGCGAGTCTAAATAGGTATCACGCTTGCAGACATGCCCTGCGGTGTTGTGACAAGAAAGATCACCTTTTTTTTTCTTCTCTCTCCCGCACAGACACACGCAGGCACAGTTGAATCGCAAAAGCCAAGAGGCAAAGGATACTTCTCTGTAGTGTTTCTCGATATTCAGCATAGCGAGCGTTTCGTGTGTCATGCGCGATGCATCGGCAAACGAGGCGCAGCGTGGTGTGCACTAGTTGAGATTCGGGCATAGTCACTCGCACTCTCTTCCGCTCAGTGCAGCACTCGTTTCGCTGCTCGTGTAGTCGTGGTGTAGTATTTTTTGTTTGTTTGTTTATAATAACGTGTACGGAATGACGTGGCTAACAAGCACAAGGGGGGGGGACAAGAACAAAGCAAAAATTGGCATGCGTCGAGCAAAGAAAACAAAAAAAATGTGGAGAAAACACTAATGAGTTGAAAGCAGTTAGACAGCAATTGTACCCGCAAAGGAAGAGAAAAAAGGGTGCGAAGAGTACTTGCTGTCACTCACATGCATTCACAAATGTTCCTTCATTTCCGACACGCTGTATCGGTCAGCACCAACACACGTGCGTTGATTGTTTCTGTAGCTTTTCGTCATGGTTGATGGTGTTGTTGTTGTTGTTTTGCATTGTTTATTCTTCCGCCTTGTGATTGTCCATGTGCCATCCGGGCTTCTGGTTTAAAAAGTCTTATCGCGCCCACCGCCCCTCAGTCGGGGTGTTCTTTTCTCTGATTGCGTGTCTTCTTCATCTTCTCGCTACACCGACTCACGCACCGCTTCTGGGATGATCTGTCGAGGAGAGGAAAAGAGAAGGGGTTTAAAAAAAAAAAAGCACAGCAAGAGAAGACATCAAGAGGCGGGCGTATCAGTTCACCAACATGTTGTACTATTTTCGTGATTATCAAACATCTATCCATTTCCGCGAAACAAAAGAGAGAGAGAGAGAAGAAGAGGAAAAATCATGCTCGAGCTGGCACATGCACAAAGAAACAGAAGTGAAGAAAACGTGGAAATAAAAAGCGAGATAGAAAAGGGAAAAGAGAAAGGACACTTCAGAAGAGCATTATGTGGGTGTAAACTACACATTGCTTTCCTGGGCATTCTTCCATTTGCTCTCATTTACTCCTTATTTCTATTCATCCTTTTGTCTCTCTCTCTTCTTTCGCAGCTTTTGTGCGTGTGCTACGTTCGCGCATTTATTTTCTCCCTTTTTGTTTTCTCACATCTCCGCTTCTCTTGGTGCACTCACCTTTCCTGCCATTTCTCACGTTCTAATCTCCTCCGTTGTCGCGACTTGTGTGAGTGCTTCAGGGCATACAAGCACGAGCACGCCAAGGTGAAGAAAAGAAGGGAAAACGGAAAGATTGAGAGAGAGAGAGGTAGGGAGCGCGGAAGATGGTGGAAAACAGCTTATTCAATTCGTGTGCAAGAGCTGGAAAAAAAAACGTGGACACGGACAAAACCTGAAAAAAAAAAGAAAAAAAGAAAGAAAGGAAGCAGAGCACTGCCAAAGTAATCAGTGACCTTTTTCTTTGCGCGAGCCTGTTTTTCCTTCTCTCATTCTTTCTTAGCGACCCTGCTGCTCCTCCTCCTCTGGGTTCAGACGCACGCAGTCATCAATGCGCAGCACAGTGATGGCAGCCTCGGTCGCGAACTGGAACGACTTCACCTTGCTCGGCGCGGGCTCGAGCACACCAGCGGTGATGTTGTTGCGCAGGGTACCGTTTTGCAGGTCCAGACCAGTGAAGCGTCCCTCCCCACCCTTCGCGAGGCCGCTGCTCTGGGCCGCGGTGTGCTCCACGCGCAGCTTCGCCACCAAGTCGGTCGCGTCCAGCGCCGCGTTGAGGGCCAGGGTCTTGGGAATGATCAGCAGTGCCTCCGCGAACTCCGCCACGGCGAGCTGCTCGCGCGAGCTCAGAGTGCGGGCAAAGTCATCGAGGAACACGGACAGGGCCGCCTCCACGGAGCCGCCGCCGGCGACCACGCTGCTCGCATCACAGGTGCGGGCCACAGCCCAGAGCGCGTCATTCAGTGAACGCTCCATCTCTTCCAGCATGAAGTAGTTTGCACCACGGCACACAATCGTAGCGCAGACCGCGTTGGTTGTGCCAGAGACGACGATGCAATCGTCATCACCGATGTGCTCTTCGTAGACGCTCTCCGCTGTGCCGAGCCACTTGGGGTCGAAAATCTCCTCTCCCTCCAAGTCAGACATTGTGTGCACGACGGTGGCGCCGGTCGTCTTGGCAATGCGGCGAAGGTCCTCTTTGCGCACACGACGCACACCGAGCACGTTGCTGTCAACCATGTACTTCATCATGCTGTCTTCAATACCCCACGTCGTCATGATCACGTTCGCACCCGCGGCCAGCATCTTCTGAATGCGCTCCTTCGTGATGTCAAGCTCGCGCTGACGAATGGCCTCCGCCTTCTTGGGATCGTTGATGGTGATGTTGACGCCGAGCTTCATCTTCACGGCACGGAGGTCAAAGTCTACCAAAGCGATCTTCGCGTTGCTCACCGAAGACGGCATGCCCTGAGCCGCACGTGACAGGTTCATCGCAAAACCTTGGATCAAGCGGGACTCGTGCAGGGACTTGCCGTGCTGGAGCAGCACGGAGACGGCCTTGCGGGGGTACACAACGTCGCCAAAGTCGTTGATGGTCTTGACAGACATGACGGCGTCAACCACAATCTTGGCAAACAGATCGGCGTCGTTGTTCAAGATCTTGCTCGACATGCTCGTGCGTGCCACGTTGAGCAGCACGTCCTTGCCAAGGCTCTCCACGGTGCAGCACAGGTTCTCCTTGAGAAACCGTAGGGACTCGCGGACAGCGAGCTTGTAGCCAGCGATGATGCTGGTCGCATGAACGCCTTGCAGCACGAGCTCCTGGGCACGGCGGAGGAGCTCGGCGGCGAGAATGACCACGGACGTCGTGCCGTCGCCAATCTCCTTGTCCTGGAGCTGCGCCAGATCGACAAGAAGACGCGCAGCGGGGTGCTCCACGTCGAGGCTCTTCAGAATGGTCGCGCCATCGTTGGTGACGACGACATCACCAATGTCATCGACGAGCATCTTATCGAGGCCGATGGGGCCGAGGGATGACTTGACGATGTTCGACACCGCCAGCGCGGCGGTCACGTTCTCGCGGCGGACGGGGATACCCGAGGTGCGGGTGCCGTTGATGCCCAGGGCAGCCTTCTGTTTGGTTTGCATTGGGAATGACTGCGGAGAGAGAGAGAGAAAACGAGAGAACGATTGATGGAGAGATGGAGAAAAAAGCAAGGAAAGAATGTAAGCCTTATTTACTTGTGCTTTGTTTATGATTTCTGAAAGACATGAAAACGTTTTAATATATATGTGTGTGAATGGAAGAAACGAAGCAATGAGAGACGCGGAGGGGATTTGTTGTGTGTACAAGATGAAGACAGAAAGATGATGAAGAAAGAGAGAGTCTAATGGAAAGCAGACCATCAAAAAAAAAACGTGTCAGAGTGCTGTTGTATGGGGGGACCAGTGAAGCGCGAGACGGTTTCGAATCGCAAAACCGACTTGAAGAAGCGGGTGCACCAAGGACGCACATAACGACTGCAGCGAAAGGTGTTTGTGTGTGTATTTGTGTCTGTGTTCATCATAAATGATCTTCTCTTCTTGGGTGTTTTGTGTTTGGTGTTTTGTTTTTGGTTTTTCCTTTCATTGCAGCACCGCCAACGTCATGTGTAATGTGTAAAGGGGCGAAGATAAAAGTGCAGACAACAGAACCAACATGGGCAAACTAGACGAGCACAGCAACGACAACGAAAAAAGGCAAAAGAAGTAGAACACAACGCCACAAGATCACAAGGTCACAAGGTTTCCACAATTCGTTTTTTTTTTGTTGTTGTTGTCGCTGTTGTTGTTGTGTATGCACACGTTACGCGTCCTGCCTTGCAGGTCTCCCGTGCCTCCTTCCGTCGATATTCCTGGCAGTTTTGGAATCGTGGTCGGTTTTGTTTTGTTTTTGTTTTTTGTTTTTTTTTCTTTTTACTTTTTTGATGGGTGATAGGGGAGTCACGCGTGGAAACGCGCCACGGCAGCTACCACCCCTTTGTGAGTCGTGCATGCTTGTGAGTATGTCTGTGTGGTTGACGATTGTCTTACAACTTCGAGGCCGCGTTGAGCTTCTTGGCGTTCGCCTGACGCTCCGCCAGTTTCTTCTCGGTGTACTGCAAATCCTCGAAGTACTTCACGGTGCGCACCTTCAGCTCCATAGTCGCGGCGCGATCAATGCACAAGACGGACGAGCGATGCATCTGCAGCATGGACGCCGTGCACATGTGCGTCACGTGGCCCTCCACACACTCTCGCACAGCCACCGCCTTCGACACGCCTGTGGCGATCATGAGGACTGTCTTGGCGTTCAGAATAGTGCGAATACCCACCGTGAGGGCCATGGTCGGCACCCTGGAGATGTCTCCGTCAAAGAAGCGGGCGTTGCTCTTGAGCGTCTCGGCGTTGAGGCTCTTGACGCGCGTCACGCTGTCTAAGCTGCTGCCAGGCTCGTTGAAGGCGAGATGCCCGTCTGTGCCGACGCCGGCGAGGAACAAGTGAATACCGCCGTAGCGCTTGATGCGGTCTTCGTACTCGCGGCACTCCTCGAGCAGATCCGGTGCGTTGCCGTTGGGGATGTTGCGATTCGCCTCTGGAATGTCGATGTAGTCGAACAAGTTCTTCTTCATGAAGTAGTGGTAGGACTGTGGGTGATCAGGGGGGAGACCAACGTACTCATCCATGTTAAAAGACACGACGTGCTTGAAGGAGACGCGCCCTTCGCGATAGGCCAGGATAAGTCTCTGGTACGTGAGCAGCGGAGTGCCGCCTGTGGGCAATCCGATCACAAAGGGACGGTCAGCGGAGGGCTGGAAGTCATTGATGGCTTGAATAACGTACTCAGCCACGTATTCGGCCGTCTTCTCTGGGGTCTCTGAGATTACAATTCTCATTATTTCTCTCTCTCTCTTTCGTTTGTGTATGTGCGTGTGTGTGTATTTGCTTTTTTTTTCCTTTTTTTTTTAGTGAAGGAGAGCAAGAGTCGTACGGCGCGAGAAAAGACCGAAAGACAATGAAAGAAAGAAATGAAAAAGAAGATGTGCAGTCGAGGGAAGTCAAGCAAAGAAAGACCAGCATGCACAGAAGCGAAAGAACAAGACAGCAGATGATAGGAGCGTGCACGTGCATGAAAAGTCGTGAGCGGATACGTTGAGACGCATGTGTGTGTGTGTATATGTGTCTGGTGGAACACCGAGTCCTTGTTCTAAGAAATGCCAAATACAGTCAGTTTGGTGAGAAAGCTGGCGTGCACCTCTTCCTCTCCCCCGAGTGCCTCTGAACGCATTCACGAGAATAGTTCCATCCAAGATGTGAATGGCAGCAGGCGGAGAGAGCACCTGTGCCCTCCAATGAGGCGGAGGTGTAGCGAGAGCAGATAGGAGAACAGCCAACCGAGACACAACGATCTTTTCCAGCTCGTTGCGTTCAGCGGTTGGTCAGAGGGATGGGGGTCCGCAGCGTGCTACCCACACCCAAGCTGTCTTGATTACTTGATGAACACTGTTTTTTTTTTTTTTGCAGAGTTTGCTGTGTTTGTTGTTTGAGATGGTAACATGAGCGCCTGCACATCGGTAAAGGTGGATGTTGTGCGTATTTTTACAGAGAGTGAAGAAGAAATAGAAAATGTGAGCTGCGTTGCATTGCTTTTTTTTATATTATTCTCTATTCTTCTTCGTATGGATTCTGCAGAAGAGAAAAAGGGGGGAAAGCATTGTAAAAGGGCACGAACAAGATGCGTATGAACATGAATCTGTTTTCGGTCAAAGAAGTAAACAGCCAAAAAAAGCAAAAAAAAAAGGTCGAGGAAAACGACCAGTACTGTAAAAACGGTGGATGAATAAGGAACAACACGAATTGCATCACCATTGTCAACCTCCTCACTTTTCTTGCTACTTTCATTGTCTGATATGCCATTCGCGAGGTCACATGTGTGTGTGTGTGTGTGACTGTATTGAATTCCTCCTACGTTTGCTCTTTCTCTCACTCTCTTGGCGGCTCCAAGGTAAGAGACAAAAAAAAGAGAGGCAGGAGTGAGAGACGCACCAGCCTCGCATAAGAGAAGGTTTCCAAAGAGAAAAAGTAAAAACAGGTAGGGCGCAAAAAATCGACGCGAACCCCGTCCTTTGAGGAGAAGCGACGGTGGTATCGGGGGAAGAGGGGCAATAAAAAGAGTGCATCTCGGTAAAGACGCATGTGTATGTGTGTGTATGACGTGCACAAAAAAAAAAGACTGATTTACATCTCCAGAAGGCAAGACACGCACAACAACAAAAAGAGCGAGATAGAAAGAGACAGAGAGGGATCAGCCGAATGCAAGAAAAACATGCAAGGAATTGCCTCGCCGGTGCTCAACAGGCGCACAGAAAAAAAAATAGTCCAATGAGGTAAGGAAGAATTCTACTTCGTCGTGCCAGTTCGACCTGAAACGGGCTGTGCACGCGTCGTGCCTTGGGCCCCGTACGGTTTTGCGCGCTGCTGGCTGCTGCTGCTGACAGACGTGCTGAGAGTGTGATTGGCGACGTGATTCCCGCCTGGTCCGCGTCGCAGGCGCCCCAGTTGCGGACCCCCACTCAACCCATCAGCCGCAGGAGGCGGCGTGGCGATCGGTGCGTTGCTGTAGAGGTGCGCGGGGCGTGTCGAGAGACCCAGTGGTTCGCCTCTCTCCAGTCCCTCTCCCTGGACATCGACTGTGGTGTACGCCCCCTTCAGACCTCCGTCAATGCCCTTGCCGCTGTTGCTCTTCTCGTAGGGCGCCATCACGAGATCGTGCAGTGTCGGGGCGGGCACACCACTCCCTCGTGGACCCAATCCGATCCCGCCTGTGGCACGGCTCGCTTTTGCACGGCCTGGCTGCGAGGTCGCATCGCTGGCACCGCCGAGGCCTGTGATTGAATTCTGGCCGCGGCGGCCGAGCGGTGGTGTCGTGCCGGTCGCCTCTCGCGCGGCGGTGGAGGCAGTGGTCTGAGTGATGCTGCTGCCCGTCTTACCCACTGTTCGGTTCGTGGACTGCCGAGTGGCGAGCGATGTCTTGGGAAGCTTCTCAAGCGGGTTAGAAGGTCGGTTGTTGGCGCGGTAGTACTGGGCAAACCTCTGCCTGAACAAGCTGCGATCGTCATCGCGTAGTGGCGTCAAGTTCAGCCCCGTGTCGTTCTGCACGCGTGACTTGTGGCCTGCCGCGGGTAGAGACGGCGGAGGAGAGTTATTCCCCACTGGGGCACCGCTCAGCCCGCTCTGGCTTAATGACCGCTGCTGCGTCCCTGCTTTGCGCTTGCGCTTCACCACCGTCGCTCTGTTACGCGCTCCCACTTTTTGACTTGCACGTCTCTCCGTGCGGCTGGCACTGCGTGGGTTAGCGGCGGGGCGGGGAGAGGCGTTGGAGAGGGTGCTGATGTCCTCCGCAGGCCGCGTGCTGCGTGCGGTGCTCAGACGACTGCCTCCCGCAACCGACCCAGTTCTGTCCGCGGCCTCGACATCGTAGGTGCGGCGCTTCCGTCGGCTGCTGCCTCGCCGCTTCGGCGGAGACGAGGTGGTGCTGTCCGTCGGCTGTGGGCGAGGTGTTGTGTGGTGAGACGAGGCACCCGAGGCGGCGGTGGAGTTTGTGCGATGCGAAGTTTGCGCGTGCCGCATGACGCCATGGCCTGCTGCGGCCTCGTCGGAGGCGGCAGGGGAAAGCGTGACGGGAGGCACCGGCTCGGTAAGGCCCACGGCGGTGGCGTTCGCGGCGATGATGTCCTCGACCGTGCGCGTGGTAGACGAGGCAGCGGCATCTGCTGTCGAGCTGTTTGCCTTGTAGGTGGGCGTGTCCGTCACGGCAGCAGGGGGGCTGTGTGGGCTGCGCGTGGCCGCCTCGTCCACGGCGGTCGAGCCGTGTGGTGGCGCTGCGACAGCCACGCTCGAGTGCGAAATGGAGGAGCCCGGTCGAGAGAGGCGCGGCTTAGGGATAGGCGGGGTGCAGACACGATGCACGACAGCAGGCGAATGCGGCCGCTTAGCGTCGGCGGACTCGGCCGAGGCGGTGTCTTGTCGTTCTGCTGGCACTCTATTCTCTTCGTGTTTGCTCTGTGCGATGCGAGTGGCACTGTTCTGGGCCGACGACGATGGCAATGACGGTGGGGAGGACGACGCTTGTGAGGAGGAGGAAGAGGAGGAGGAGGACAGCGTCGCCGCGCTCGGCACGACGACTTTCACTTCGGAGACGCTCACGGCCGATGTTGAGCTCGCCAAAATCACGCCGACAATCTTCTCCGGATCGCTGCCCAACTCAGCCGGCGCCGAGCTGTCACCGCTCTCCACATCACCACTGCTGCGTTGCGGCGGGGAAGAGCTTTCAGCGAGAACCTCATCTTCTCCTGACAATGCCGGATCCTCGTCGTGCTCGCTGGCCGTTGCCTCCACCGCCACGACCACCTTGGAGATGGCGCCTGCACTGGCGTGGGTGGGGGAGGAGACGGGAACCGAGCTTGACATCAGCGCCCTCGCCACCGGTGAGGCATGGGGGCTCGCCTCCTTCGCTGGTTGCGTCACGTTCGCGGAGTCTAAACGTATGCGGGTAGCGTTTGAGACAGAAGGAGGGGCTGACGAGCTCATCGTCGTCTCCGTGCGCAGAGCGGCAGGGAGCGGGTGTGCCGGCGGCTGGCTCTCGGCACTTTGGCGCAGTGCAGAGGTACCCGGCAGGGTCGTGGCGGGGGGACTTGTGGCATTCCCGTCGTGGTCTGAGGCTGTCGGCAAGACCTGCACAGCGGCAGCCTCCGTCTCGCTGCTGCGGATCTCCGCCTCGTCTCCATCCGGCTGAGCCGATGCATCCGCATCCGATGGCAGCGAGCCTGAGTGCAAGGAAAAACGCTTGGCCATTGGTGAGGCCCCCACCGCGATGGCCGGCTCCCGTGCGTTGCCTTTCGTCTTCTTCTTTCCCTTCTTCACCGGCGCGTCTGGCGAAGCGCACGAGGACTCGACCGGAAGAAACTCGCTCTCCCCCGCGGTGCTGCTCATCGCGACGGAGCCGGTGACTGTGGGTGTGGGCACCGCGGCCAGGCGTTGTGTGGGGGACGTGAGACTGCTCGCCATGCTGCCCTGACGCGGCTTCAGTTGCACCGTGGTGGCGTTGACGCTGAGTGGGCTGGGAATGCCAGCGCGTTTGGCTTGCGCAGCGATAGGACTCACCATGCCGACCGACGAGGAGCCCGGCGTCTGGAGCGCTGAGTTGCTTCCAGCGGCCAGACCCGAGCCAGCGCCGACAAGCGGCGGTAAATGGCTGGAGGAGGTCGCGAGGCTGTTGCCCTCCAAGTCCACGCCATAGCGGCCGCTACCAGTGAAGGACGTCTGTACCGTGCCACCACCACCACCACCGAGCGAGAGCAGCAGTCCCTCCACACCGCTTGGAGTGTTTGGCAAAGGTAGCGGTGTTGCCGCGAGGCCGCTGGTGCGCCGACCAGTCGAGTTTGTGCTGCCCATCGTGTACGCCAATGCCTGTTGAGAGGCGTTGTTGCTGTTCTGCGTGCTGTACGCGTTGTTGGTGGTAGTGGGGGCGAGCGGGGGATGACCCGCGCTTGTGGCAGCCGTCGCGCTGCCGCCAAGGTACTGCGCCCAGAGCACGCTCAGCTGTGGGAAGCCGCCAGCGGCACTGCTGCTCGTCGCGGCAGAGCCAGACGACTGCCCCATCGCACTGCCCGTGAGGCCTGCGGTGGCCGCTGACGGAATAAGCGCCTCCCCGCTGATGCGGGCCCCGTTCATGGGCGCGTCTTGCGCGGTGGGCTGGGCGTGTTGGTGTGGCAAGGGCTGGCTGCCTCGTCGCAGTGCAATGTCGGGCAGGGTGGGGGTCGTGGACGGCAGCGGCAGCTCAGGTAGCCCCAGCAGAGGTGAGGCCAGCGTGTGCAGAGAGACTGCTGGTGGAGAGGCAGAGGCCTTAGACAAGCTCAGGCGGCCTGGCGCGGGGAACTGCGAGGACTCGGGGAGCAGGTCCGTGCCCGGGGACGCACCGCTTTTCATCGGGTAGCTCGTTGTCGGGGTCGTTGCGGCGGCGCTCTGACTGTTGTACGGGTGGCTGCCGATGCTGGTCATCGGACCCGCAAACGGTTGGCTGCAGAGAGAGAGCGAAGGGAGCTCGGAGGCGGGCGTGCCATTCGGCGCAGGATGCGGGGCGGCGTGCGTGTTGTGGTTGGTCTTGGCGTGCGACTGTGCAGCGCTCGCGTCAGACGTGCGAGGGGCGAGCGAGGGTGCGTTGAGACGGCGCAGCTCCATCTCGTACTCGCTGCGAAAGTTATCGCGCGTAAAGTAGGGCAGGCTCATCAGCTCCGAGCATGACGGACGCATATCTGGATCGGTCTGCAGGCACGCGAGAAGGAACTCCAGCCAGTCTGGTGATTCAAAGCGAAAGCGTTGCTGCAGGGTCTGCTTCACACGTGTGTGGGGAAAGGAGACGCGACGGTAGAGCGGGTTGCGCTCGAACATCTGAACCATTCTTTGTGGAATAGGCCCGCACGTGCGCAGGATGAGACTAAGCTGATCCAGATCCGAGTCACCAGGAAAGAGAGGCTGGGTGTCGCTGATCTCAGCAAAGATGCACCCCACGGCCCAGATGTCAACCGCTTTGCCGTAGTTCACATCGCCAACAAGCAGCTCCGGCGCACGGTACCAGCGCGTTGCGACGTAGTCGGTGTACTTCCCTTTGCTTGTAAGGTGGCGTGCAAAGCCAAAATCACACACCTTGAGCACCTTGTCTTCGGAAACGAGAATGTTCTCTGGCTTCACGTCGCGATGAATGACGCTGTGTGCGTGACAGTAGTCAACGCCGCGCAACAGCTGATACATGTAGCGACGCACGTCTCCCGGGGACAGGCCCGCTTCTGTGCCTTCTAAGAGTTGCAAAATCGTGTTTTCAATGTATTCAAACACCAAGTATAGTTTGCCGTCGCGACGAAAGACGTCTAAGAGGGCCACGACATTGGGATGATGCAGCTGCTTGAGAACGCGGACTTCGCGCAAAGACGTTTTTCGTACGTGGTCATCGTCATCGGCTTGTTTGAACTTTTTGATTGCGACAAGCTGACCAGATGCGCGATGTCGTGCTTTGATCACAACGCCGTACGTGCCCTCTCCAATGACGCCCAGTGTTTCATAGCTCTCCATGGCCTCGAAACAAACAACGGCAAAAGGATAAGAGAGAGAGAGAGAAAAAGGAAAAAAAAGTGCTAGAAAAAACGGAAAATCAAGAAAAACAAAAGGAGTATTTACAACGAATCACGTCGAGGGAACCGAAAGAGTGTGCCGCTGTCGTAAGCGCAACAGACAGAAGAGGGATAGCGTGTGTGATGCCACAAAAAAAAAAAGTGGCGTCACTCGTTCCCACAGACGAATCACTTCACAGGAAGAAAGAAAATGAAGAAAAAGGGGGAGAGACGCGCTGTGGAATGGGGGGTATCTGTGTGCACGCACGTGTGCCTGTGAGTGTTTTTTTTTTCTTTATCCGCCTCCTCACCTCACTGGCGTGCCGTCAGACTTGCCTTATTTTGTTTCGTTTTTCTCGGTGAATGCAACAAGACAGACCGTGCGTCAGTACTTTCTTGTTGATTATTATTCTTCGGTTTGTTGTTGTTTGAAAATGCGTGGGTGTCGGCACCATTCAATTTGCAGTCAGCGACAGATAATGTGTGAAAGAAAAAGGAGACAACCAGGGAGGTTCGAGTGGGAGAAGGAAGAATGAAGAAGAGAAAAGAGCGATAAAACAGATTGTCTGCAACGGTAAGGAGGATCATCACGAGAACGGGTGAAGCGTCTCATGCGTGAGTATTGACATGTGTTGTTTTTTGTTTCACCTGTTGCAAGAAAGAGAGCACAGGAAATGTGCGTGTCGCGTGTGTACAATAGAGTGGAGTATCGCAGGTGCGTGACCTCTCTCGGGTTTCGTTCGCTCAGAAGCAAATCGATATCGCGTTCTCTCGGTACTGTGATGCCGCGTGGTCAATTGAGGTGGCTTGTTGGTGTACGACTGTGTGTGCGTGGCACTGAACTGTAATGTGGCAGTCCAATTTCGTACGCGGTTGTGCCTCTCGCAAGGTGCGCAAACAAAAAAAAAAGAACGAGAAAAATAGTGAAGGTGCGAGCAACGCAGAAGTGATACTAGTATCACAGCACACAGACATGGATAGAAGAAGAAGAAGAAGAAAAGGCCAAGGCGGCCATGTTATCTCCATCTCCCCTACCCCGACTTCCTGCACACCCCGGCACCTCCCGCACACCTCTCCCCCTTCTCTTTCGTTGTTCTGTCATGTTGCAGACACAGTCAGTGAGAGCAACAAAAGTTCCAGCGCACCACGAATAACGCGCCTGTTCGGCTCGACAGGCTCAACGAGCGGGTAGTTGCCGCAGGCAGGTGCGTCTGCATCTCCGGACAAAGCGAAGCACGCGAGCATGTCCTCAATCGCCTTGGCGTGGGTGGTGAGCTCTGTCGTGACAGAGGCGAATGTTGGCTTCATGGGTGTGTTCTCCGAGGCTGGTGCAGGTGATGCTGGTAGTTCTGCAGATACGCAGCTTCGCATCAGTGCGTCGACCGCCAGTGCCCATTCCGCACGTTGCGCGGCACTTGACTTCAAAGAGACACGTGTGGCGCTGGCGCTGTTGGTGATGTGGTGATGCTGTGAGGCAGACTCCCACAGAGACAGCGGCACGGCGAGAAGGGCCGTCGACAAGAGCCGCCAGAGCCACGCCAGGCAACGACGCGTCGGTGTCCCCTGGGTGAACACAAGGCCATCGCGGGCATCTCCCCGCACCTGCAGGGAGCCAGCCGGGGGGTCGTGCGCACCGCTGAGAGCATCACTGGCATGACGAAGCTGTGCCGCCATGGCAATCAAGTACGCACCACCCCCTCGCACGAGCACACGCGCCTCCGGGAAGGGTTGCGTGTAGACGCTCAGCAAGGTCGCCGCCGTACGGCGCAGGCAGGACTCGTAGAGGGCGGCCAGCTCTGGCGTGGGTGCAACCACAACGAGAGTCCGTTCATCCTCCTCGTCACGTTGCGTGGCCATGGGAGGCACTTCGTCGAATTGGGGTGCACCCAGCTCAAGCAGGCAGAACAGCTGCGTGTGCTGTTGGTGATGGAGCGAGGGCGGCACCGACGTGCGGGTCTGTCCTTCTCCGCATGGGTACGAGGTCCCGTCAATGGTTGTGCCTCGATGAGTGAAGAGCACACTTGGGTCGCGCATGTAGGCGGAGAGAGCCGACGGGTGGGGTCGCGCAAAAAGCTGCGCCGATGTTGTGAGCGAGACGTGCCGCACACACAGCAAGGCATCGGCTGGATGCTGTGGTGTGCGGATGCAATCACGGCAGAGCACGATCGCAGAGCTGGCGACCAGGCGGGTGTTTGAAAGGTCTGTGGCGAGCGCCTCACACGCCTCCATATTCGCCTTCACCGGTTCGTCCGGATGAGCCCCGTCACACGGCGACATGTGATGGCGGCGGATCTGAAGCTGAAGGGACTCAAAGTATTCGAGCAGGACGTTGTCTACCAAATAGATGGGCTCGGCCGATGACGGCACCCGCGTTGCCGCCTCAGCGCCTTTGTTTGTGTTCTGCGTGTGCACCCACTGTCGCAACCACGCACCGTGCCGAATGCCGAACAACTTCATCGTCGCAGGCACACGCTCTGGCGTCACGATGACGAACAGGCCTCCCTCGCCCTTCTTCATCTTCTCATTCGCGCAGCTCTCAGAAGATATGAGCAAGGCGTAGATGAACAATCGTAGCGTGGCCTCCATGAGGTGTGGAATTGGCACATCTGGGTCCATGACTTCTGACTGGTCTGTCTTCTTTTCTGTACTCCGCGACAGCCAAGACCAGGCCTTCTTCACGAGATGCTCTGTCTGAGCGTGGGTGGGTGACAGGAGAGCGGCCTGTGAAGGGGTTGCGGGGGTTGAAGAGTCGGCAGGTGCGGCCTGGCCCACGTCTCTCCGCCCTGACTGTTGTGCCTCAAGCACGGCAAAGCGATATTCCCCCTTCGCGTCAGCCCCTGCAGGGTCGGCGTCGTTGGCGTAGTAAGTGTAGAACGTTTGTGTGTTGCGTGTCGTCTCGGCCGGGGGCAGCCAGTCACCGTCGGGATCGACACGAAGAAGCAAAACTTGGCGGTCCATTCCGCTGGGAGAAGGTACACAAACCTCCTCGCCCGTGTCTTGCAAAATAGCCTGCGATGACCAGTAGAAGCAAGGAGTGCGTGTGCCTGCCTCCGTCTCACCCAAAGGCATCTCACACGGTAGCGCAAACACTGCACGCGTTGGTAGAACATGACTCGCCGCGACGGGGCCGAGAAAGCAGGAGGCAGAGTTCGAAGGGCGGTTGGTGTTGTTGGTGTGGGCAGACAGAGAGGCAGAGACCGTGGCGGCGGCCATGCGGTGCAGCGCCACACTCGTCTGCGAGATCATGAAAGCCCGCTCGGGGTGATGCGCGAGGTTGTCAAGGCGGTGGCGAACGATTGCATCTTGTACGCGGGCATGATGGTCACCGTCTCCTCGTGTAGCAGCGGCAGCAGCAACAGCAGCAGGAAGAAGAGGTGGAGGGGCCAAGAAGGCGAGAAGCACACGCTCCATCACCTCTGCCGCCGCGCCGTCCAGTACGGTGCCGATGAGGTGATGCACAGCCCCACGCAAATAATGCATCACAACCGCCATGTCGTCGCCGCCGCTCCGTGTGCCTCGATCATGGTCAAGCACAGGGTGGGCATCGCCGTGTGCCGCGAGAGTTCGCAAGGCACGCAGCTCCATCCACTCAAGCCAGTCCAGCCAACCTTCGTCCTCGGACTCGCAGGAGTGTTGTGTGTCGCTTGTGTCCTTCATCGTGATGGCACGTGCGCGGACCAGGCGCTTCACCACTTGGCGCAGGCGGGTGCGCTCTTGATGGATAGCAGAGAGACGCAGCAGCACAGACGGCAGCGCGTGTCCAGCTGCATCACGCGAAAAGATCGCATAATGTGCACGCTCACCCGCACTGGACGTCAGAAAGAGCGACGCTAACGTCCTTGAGGGCACCGAAAGAACCGACGAGCCGTGCTCAAGCCACGGCAGCGGGGTGTGCGGAAATGGGTCTACGAGAAGACCCAGGAGAGTCGCAAAGACGAGCAGGCGTCGTGCCTGACCATCGTCGGAGGTGTGCAGCAGCGCGTGCTGGGGTACGTAGAGAGGTCTGGGGGCATCTGCCGAGGCACCGTGTGAGAGCATCATTGCTCGGTCAAGGGTAGATGGGGAGCACGATGTCAGCGGCATGACAAGTGCCAGCACAGTTGTCCAGTCCTGCAGAGCAGAGGCGTACAAGGAGGGATCCTTGTCAGCTGCAAGACCCCGTCGACGTTCGGCATCGCTGGCCAGCAAGCGCAGCAGAGCCACGTACAGGCAATCGGCAGCCCGCGGACGAACAAGAAGGCTACACTGTGAGGGTGCAGATGTCGACGATACACGAATGAGAGAAGATGACAGCGCGAGGGGGAAAGGAAGCTGCGTGTGAGGGCAACACGCGGATAATGTGGGTGCGAGTGCGGAGCACAGCCACTCGAACAAGGTGGTTATCGGCAACTCGCGAATAATGCGCCGTGCACCACGGTGGGGTGTGGCTCTCGGGCCTTTTGCGTCATCGCACATTTCAAAAGGCACAGCCGCGTCCTCGTGGGATGGCCTATCAGAAAAAGGGGGAAAGAACGCAAAGTTAACGATTCAAATGAAAAAAAAAAGCGGGAAGGCGGGAGAAAGAGAGGGGCGTGGAGATGAGTGAGCTAGGAACAAAGAACAAATGCCGTGAGAAAGCACAGTTGAGTTTGACTATTGCCTGTTTTTTGGTGTGCAAGTCCCACCCCTCATTCACTAAAAGACATTGATTTGGGAGAGCGTGGTGCTACGAGGGCGTTGTTGTTGGTGTTATTACTATTATTTTTCAGTGCGTGAAAGAATGTCTCCTTCTACATTGCCTTGCTTGACCGCTTCGATGTGATTAACGCACCTTTCATGCGTCATTAATGACTGCTGCTGCTCATTCTTTTTGTACTCGTGGTGTTATTGTTAATAGGTTCACTCCATCTGCAAGGGGAACAGCGCACTACAACAACAAAAACGGGAAAAATGTCAGAACAGAAAGAAAGACATATATGTGAATAAGGCGCGGGCCAAGGTGAAGCAGTACTTATTAACAAGTTTTGTCGCTGCTGTTTTTTTTTTTTGTTCGTTTGCTCGCTTTTCTTCTGAGTGGTGTCAAACGAGTCACAAAGAGGAGAGGGAAAAGTGTAGAAAAAGAAGAGAGGTAGCACTGGGGGTGACCGTTGACGGCAAATATAAAGCAAGATAACAGAAAAAAAAAACAGAATCAAGCATAGCAACAGTTTTAAGAAGCAAAGAAAAGCGCGCACAAAGCATCAGCGTAGAATCTCAAAAGCAACCATAAGCCTCTTTAAACAGAGTAAATCAAGAAAAAACTGTAGCGATCCGTCATTCACACGCAAATTTGAGCACGTCTGATGCTATGCTAAGCAGATACTTTGCCTGGGAAACGAAAAAAAAAAAAGGAAAAGGAAAAAAGAAAAAGAAAAGCAAAACATGGAGGAACGCGTTTGAGGGGGAAAAGCGTACCATGGGGGAAAAAAGAGGGCGGGTATTGAAGCGGGGTCTACAGCGAAGCGGCATTGAATGCGTTCACCGGGTCTACGAGCACGTACACAGCACAAACACACACACAGAAATACGCAAATTCATAGGAGCCGATCGGCGCTCACGATCTCTTGTCAGTTTTCAGAAATATGTTTGTGTTGGATGCTTGCTTGCTTTTTGCGTGTGTGTGTGTGTGTGTGTTTTCACGCCAGCTGATGAGGAGGCGTGGAAAGCAGGTTCTTTTATATCGAAGGTACTTGCTCTTTGCGTCGCTCCCTCCAGTTGATATGTTACTCGTTTGTTTACTTGTTTGTCTGTCCACAACCGTGGTGCCTGTACGCGGCTGGCACTAGAGAGGGGCAGGAGTTGACGTCGCGTTGCCATACGTCACGACGTTGCCTTGTACCGGCGCTCCCTGTGCAGGCGCCACTTGTGTGGGGGGGAGGCCGTATGAGTTGGGCGCGTAGTTCCCCCCTTGTTGGCCATGACCGACGTCTGCCTTGTATGGGTCGTGGTTCTCCATGGGGTAGTTGTTGTACGTTTGAGTTTGAGGCTGACCGTAGTTGGCATAATACGCGGGCTCAGAGGGGTAGTTCCCGGCCTGTGGCTGGTTCACGCCGGTGTTGTTGACGTACTGGGCCTCAGAGGGGTAGTTGCCGCCTTGGTTGTGGTAGTTGTTCGTCGTGTGCGTCGTAGTTGTAGTGTGCGGCTTCGGAGTTGGCTTCGTGTTGGGCCGGGCGGCTTGATTTTGCTTCTTTTTGTTGTTGCTGCTCACAGCCATGCCAGTGGCGGCACCCGCAGCACAGCACGCAGCACACAGCAGACAGCAGCAGCCAAACGAATCCTCTTGGGTGCAGTACATTGTCAGTTCAGGGCCATCAGGGGCGTGTGTGTTCGCAGCCAGCGAGGTCAACGCCTCCAAGCGAGTCAACCGTGGCACGGGCACAAGCGCAGCCGCATCACCGCCGCAGTCCTCCACGTACAGCTGCATCGCACTCGCGCGCGCGGACATCGCCTCATCATTGCGGTACGCGTTCATCCCGAACAAAGAGCGCACGCGCGTCGTCACAGTGGGGGCGCTCGTCTCGCGCACAAGCTCGGCCGCAAGCTCGCCTGCCGTCATCGAGTACGGCACCTCCAGGCGCACAGCACCCTTCGGCTCCACAGGCTCGCCAGCCCCAGGCACATACGACGCACGCGGCACGAGACGCACAGTCAGCATGCGCATCGCCGTGGGCTCCTGGTGAACGGCCGCGTCCATGATCATCACATCGGGCACCCCACAGTCGTTGGACAGCATCAGGCTAAAAGATGAAACAGGTTAAAGGAAAAAAAGACAAGTCAAAACTAGCGTCGACTTTATCGCAAAGAAGCGAAACAAAAAGTGAGAAGAATACAGAAGAGAATTTTAGAAAAAAAAAGCTGATCACAGTTTAGGATAAGACAACACGAAGAACAACAAACTAAAAGGAGAAGCTATGTGAGAGGCGCTCGCTTCAACACTGCAGAGCAAAAAGTGCGAGTGTACGAGGCAAAATAAATGAAGGAAATGGAGGGGCAGAGGCTGTGTGTTTGAAGTGAGGTGGGCTGCAGCAGCAGCTCGCTTGCACGGAGAAGAAAAAAAAAGGAAAAAAAAAGCACCGAGAAGTAGTACAGTGTAGATGGCGGGAAGGCAAACACAAAGTCGGCGTTAACTAGTGTGGCGATGCCGTCAGTGGAGTGTCACCACAACGGCTGTGCTCAAGACTGTGAAAGTTGACAGTGAGATGCAGAGAGGGAGAGAACAAAACAAGAGGGACAAGCCACACAACCAGAGGGCAGAGGGAGCACACCCCACCGTGAAAGAGATCAGAGTAGGTTGCAGTTTAGTGCCTGTCTGGGCAGAAAACGCCAACACTACACTTTTTCTTCCTCTTTGCCCTGCTTTCTCACGCCATGATTGCTCCTTTTTATTTTTTATTTTTTTGGGGTGTGTGTGTGAACTTCGTTGTTTTGCGAAACGCATAACAAGTGGCACGGTTTCTTTTTTTCATCAAATTCGCAGAAACAAAGGGGAAGAAAAAGCAAAAAGACAGAGCGAACGGGAAAACGTTGAAAAGAATAACACAAAAAAAAATGCAAGTTTTTAGTGCGGCGAGGGTTGGGCTTCGGTGGAGGAAAAGAAAAAGAGCACAAAACACAACAAAACATGTTAAAGGCAAAAGTACAAGAGAGACATCAATGACCTTTTTTTTTTTTAGGTTCCAGAGGCAAAATGATTGTGAATATCATTAATCGGGTGATACTCATCTATCTTTTGTTTTGTTGATATTTGAGCAAAAAAAAAGGGGGGGCAAGCACGCATTCACATGTGTGTCGCTGCTATTGTAAACTCAGGAGACAATAGTAAACGAGCAGATCATGGGCTCCCACTTTGACTGCTGTTTACTTTCGCAACGTCTCTTTTACGTTCGACCAGTTGTGCGCTGGGGGGAAAGAAAAAGAGAAAGAGAAAGCATGTCAAAGTGTGTTGTTGATGTTTTCTGGCAACATGTATAACTACTTTTTTTTTTCTCTCTTTCGTCGGTGTGTGTCGACTTTGTGCCTGAGACTATTTTCTAGTGTTGTGCTGTGATTCTCCTGTTGGTTCTCACAGCGGGGCGGGATCGAGCTTTCCTCCGTGCACCTGAGTCGCGGGCTGCTGATAAGCTTGAGGCTGCTGATAAGGTTGAGGCTGCTGATAAGGTTGTTGATACGGTTGCTGCTGCGGTGCCGGAGGCGCGCCATACGTATTGGGGGCGTAGCCAGTGGGCTGCGCTTGATACGGATTGTTGTTGTAATTGTTGTTGTAATTGTTGTTGTTGTACTTGCCCTCGGCAGGATACTCGTTGGTGTAGTCACCGCCTTGACTGTAGGCACCGCCTTGATTGTAATTATTCGTGGTGTATGTGTTGTTGGTGTGTTGCTGTGGTCTTGGTGCGGGCTTGCTTTGGACGCTGCTGGCCGCCGCAGTCGCGCAGCAGCAGGCGCAGCAAGCGATACAGCACAGCTCAACGCAGCCAAACTGCTCCTCTTCACCGAAGAACAGCGTCAGCTCCGCGTTCGAGAGCGGATTGGTGGTGTCTGTGAACGAGGTCAGGGCTTCCAGGTGCGTCAGTGGCGGCACGGGGACGAGCCCATTCGCCCCACCCGTGCGGTCGTTCACATACATACGGATAAGTCTTGCCCGCGATGCGACGTCTTGATTCCTGCGCGAGGTATTGAATGTCAACAGGGACTGCAGCCGCGTCATGGTGGCGGTTGCGTTTGTCTTCAGCACAAGCTCCGCTGCGAGATCATTCATGGTCAGCGAGTACGGCACCTCGACACGCACAGCACCCTTCGTCTCGCCGGCGTGAGCGAGGCTCTGCGCGTGGGGGTCGTAGGACGAACGCGGGACAAGGTGCACGGTCATCATGCGCAGCGCATTCGGCTCCGCAAAGGCACTCGTCGTGTCCATAGACACGGTGTCAAGCACAAACAGTGAGGAGCTGCTCAGTGTTGGAGCAGGAAAACAGAACAAATCAGAGCAAACGAAAACAAGTAAAAACTGTATTTCTCACCACGGGGCAGAAGCAAAAAAACGACGAGATGAATAGAAGTAAGAGGAAGACCGAAATAACGGTATCAAGAGCACTAGCTGCACAGTGAGAAGGGGAAACCGTGAGAGAGAAACAGGGAGGAGATAAAGACAGTGAAAGCCGTAAAAGAGAAAGTAAAAGCACAAGACACACGAAGATTTGCACAAATACAACAGCTACTGTTTTTTATTATTATTATTTGCTCTGTGTATTTGGCGTGTTTCACGTCAAGAGTACTGCCCCTGGTGGCGGAAGGTGCAGTGCATACAGTGGGGGAACAGAGAGGGGGAACATGGTGAAATGCGCAGATGATAGCGCATAACGTCATGACAGAGTCTCCCATCGAGATGCCGCCAGAGTACCACAGCATGTGAGAAAAGACGAGATATGTCGTGTACAACGATGTATTTGGTGTTGTTGTTTTGAGAAGGAAAAAAAGAAGAAGAAGAAAATGAACCTTGAATGGCGGTGATGAACAAAGAGAGAAAAGAAGAGAAAAAAGTCTTTCATCACTGTGAAATGACGAGACGAAGCGTGATACTCCTGTTTCCCAAGCCCACACGTGACGTGAGGGGGCAGTGGTAATTGGAGAGTTAGAATGGCAAGAAGACAGACGTGGTGGCGGGAACGGGGTTAGTATCGATTTTTTTTTCTGTTTTTCTGTATTGTTCTTTGTTGTTGTAAGAATAACCTCTTCTCCCTTATTTGTCATTCTTTGCGTGTCTCTCGCAGCCGATTGATACCCTCATGAATGCTCATGGTGAAGAAGAAGAAAAGGGCCAGTGGAACCACTCCGAGTACAAGCGTGTGAAGGACCAAAAACAAAGAGTGGCAGATACATTCGTGGCTCTAGAAGAAGCAAGCAAGAATCATCACATCAGAAAAGCAAGTGCGGAAAAAAAAAAGCAACGGCACAAAAAAACAACGCGAAATATTTAACTGATCGAAGCAAAAAAAAAAAGGCAAAGTTGGAGCTGGATGCACGAGCAAGCAGCATTTACGAACGCTTGGTGGTAGGTCCGTGAAAAGAAAAAATGAGTGCAAACGGAATGAAATGCAGTGTTGTGGTGGCTCCACGGGTTTGAGTCTGTGTGTGCTGGAATAATACAAATACCGAAGGAGAGTTTTTTTTTTTCTTTAATACAATATGGCTGTAGTGAGTGAGTATAGGTTTCTCCTTCTCTTTCCCTGTCCGCGTCTACTGTGGACAAAGCTCCAGGACACACACACACGCACAGAAAGAAAATAAAAATAAAAAGCAACTGGTCACGAAGAATGGTTCTCACAACCTCAACAAAAAAAAATGAAAAGGTAAACATTGTAAAACGGATTTGCTTGTTCTGCGTCTTTTCGGTTGTTTTTTCTGTTGTGAATACGGATTACTATTATGTCTATGCTCCTCCGTACAGCATCATTCGGTGTGGACTCACGCGGACGCTTCATCGGCGCACTGAACTTTCTTTCGTCGATTCTTTCGTGTTCGTCTCACACAGGTCAGTTTGTGCTCAGCATTCCATTGCCGTTGTGTGTGTGTGTGTGCGTGTACGTGTTGACACGAGGAAAATCGCCGTGCAGCTGTGTACCTGGAAATATCTTTGTGTTCTGTGGCTCGGTGTCTTTGCGTCTCTCCTCCAGAGGCGCGCGCGTGCTCCCGCAGAAAAATGTGCGAAACAACAAAGGGGAAAAAAAAAAGCAGCAGCGGCAACACCGGGCATGCACAGCGGTAGTCACGAAGCAGATCAGAGACTGGTTTAGAGGGGCGCTGGCTGGGTGTAGTTGTGGTCATTATTGCCTGCACCACCCCCTGTCTGCGGAGCAGGGCTGTACGCGTTCGGCTGACCATACATGGGCTGGCCATACACGGGCTGACCCGTAGCAGGTTGTCCGTAGCCGGGCTGACCGTATCCGGGCTGACCGTAGCCGGGCTGACCGTATCCGGGCTGGGCGCCGTACGCCGGCTGATTTCCGTAGGGTTGGTTGTTGGGCGCGTTGGGAGGAAGCCCGTACGTGTTTGGAGCGTACGCACCACCGCTCTGCCCGCCCGCCTGATAGGCATTGTTGTAGCCGTTGGGCTGCTCGCTGGGGTAATTGCCATTTTGATTGTAATTGCCACCTTGGCCGTAATTATTTGTGGCGTACGTGTTGTTCGTGGAGGGCTGCGGTTTCTGCTTCTTATTATTGCTTGCATTCGCGACCGCACTGGCTGCACAGCAGGCCACACAGCACGCACACATGGCGCAGCACAACAAGCACAGCGCCTCCTCTCCATCGCCGAACTGGCCTTCACGTGCAAAGTAAAGTGTCAGTTCAGGGCCATCAGGGGCGTGTGTGTTCGCAGCCAGCGAGGTCAACGCCTCCAAGCGAGTCAACCGTGGCACGGGCACAAGCGCAGCCGCATCACCGCCGCAGTCCTCCACGTACAGCTGCATCGCACTCGCGCGCGCGGACATCGCCTCATCATTGCGGTACGCGTTCATCCCGAACAAAGAGCGCACGCGCGTCGTCACAGTGGGGGCGCTCGTCTCGCGCACAAGCTCGGCCGCAAGCTCGCCTGCCGTCATCGAGTACGGCACCTCCAGGCGCACAGCACCCTTCGGCTCCACAGGCTCGCCAGCCCCAGGCACATACGACGCACGCGGCACGAGACGCACAGTCAGCATGCGCATCGCCGTGGGCTCCTGGTGAACGGCCGCGTCCATGATCATCACATCGGGCACCCCACAGTCGTTGGACAGCATCAGGCTAAAAGATGAAACAGATCAAAGAAAGACAGTATACTGCGCGCGGTGCGCTGGTTAGTTTACGGGCAGAAGAGACAGACAGACAGAGAGTCCAGAGGAGCTGACACACTAGGTCGCGACACGCGAAACACAAATAATACAAAAATACAAAGATACAAAAAGCAAGGAAAGGAAAGTACGCGTGTAAAAGAGTGCCGAGGAGAAAGAGACTCTTCTTTTTTTCGTTTGTTTTTCTGCAGCACCACGGTGACGGTGGTGATGATAAGAGAGAGCAAAGATGGAAGAGCACGGAGGAGGCGTCGTCGAATAAACGATTACAAAAGAGGAGAGGGAAAGTGAGCAGGATCAATGTGGTGGTCTGGTCTGGTGTGTGTCTTGTGTTTCGTTCAAGTACAAACGATGTAGTAGACGCTGCCCCCCTTTGTAAGAGCACGAGACTGTTTGTGTGCTCACAGTTACCAGAGCCATAAATCGCACCCGCATCTACAGCGTCAGAAAGCGAGCGAGCTGTATTACTGGTCTGGTCTCCAGGTAAAAGACAAAGGAGACAAAGTTGCTGTTGTTTTATTTTATTTGTTTTGTTCATATAGCATGTGCAAGCGATGGGGTTGTGAGAGCGATAAAGCGGAAGCGACAGTCCACCACGGAAAAAAAAACATAAGTGGAGAACACGAATTGGATAAGACAGACAACCAGCGCAGGCACAGGAAGTAAGAACGTAAGAAAACAAGCACTTGGAAAGATAACGTTTAGGAAAAAGCATTCGCTTGCGCCAAGAAGAACTGCACTGATATCCCTCTTTTATTGTTTTTATTCCCTTCTGAACAAATACGTGTACTGCCAGTCCACAAGTGATGAGCTTTGGAGGTATCAAAGAGGAGACAGCAGCGCTGGAAGAAGCAAGATGGCGAGAGCAGCAACAAAACAATACAAAGAAGGGGGCAAAAAGAAGAATTTTCTCTTTAAAAAGCAAGAGAGAGAGAGAGACAAAAAAAGAAAAGAAAAGAGAAAAAAAAGACAAGAATCGCATTTGCGTGGTATGACTTACTTGCTCGTCTTGTCCTTCTTGGCTGGGTCAAAATCAGCACTCTCGTTTTTGAAGCCGCTCAAGTTGTACTGCGGCGGCGGGAGACTGCCACTCGATGACGGGACAGGCGGGCGCTCTGTTGGGTAGTCGAACTCATCGCGTCCTTCCGCAGGTGAGAAGGCGGGGGTCGGGGCTGCGACTGGGGGAGACGGAGGCCGCCCGGCAAAGACAACCTCTTGGGGTGAGGCAGAACCCGTGCGGCCCAGGCCGTCGCTCTCGTGGAGGTTGGCGCTGTTGCCGGTGTACTGTCCGTACGAGGTCGTTGGGATCGCAGACGTGGCGCCAGCCGCGGCAGGGTAGTTGTTGTTGCTGTAGTTATTATAATTGTTGTAGTTGTAATTCGGTGTGGGTGTGGTCCCTCCTGCAGCCGATGGCACCGGCTGGCCTGAGACGTAGTGACCCTGGGCGGGCGGCATGCCTTGAACAGGATAAGGCTGCACCGCGTTGTACGGCACGCCATAGTTATTCTGCGGCTGTGCCATGTAGAGATTGTTGTAGCCGTTGTTGTTGTTGGTGTAAGCATTGCCGCCAGCGTAGTTGTACGGCCCCTGCGGGTTCGATGGGGCGTAGTTCTGAGATTGTGGCTGGGGCTTCTTTGCCGCACTGGCCGCATTGGCTGCGCTTGACGCCGCAAAGCAGGCCGCACAGCACGCGCACATGGCGCAGCACATCAAGCATAGCTCGGCCTCATCGCCGAACTGGCCTTCACGTGCAAAGTAAAGTGTCAATTCAGGGCTGGAGAGTGGATTGGCAGTTTCCGCGATCGAGGTCAGCGCCTCCAAGCGAGTCAACCGTGGCACGGGCACAAGCGCAGCCGCATCACCGCCGCAGTCCTCCACGTACAGCTGCATCGCACTCGCACGCGCGGACATCGCCTCATCATTGCGGTACGCGTTCATCCCGAACAAAGAGCGCACGCGCGTCGTCACAGTGGGGGCGCTCGTCTCGCGCACAAGCTCGGCCGCAAGCTCGCCTGCCGTCATCGAGTACGGCACCTCCAGCCGCACAGCACCCTTCGGCTCCACAGGCTCGCCAGCCCCAGGCACATACGACGCACGCGGCACGAGACGCACAGTCAGCATGCGCATCGCCGTGGGCTCGTCTACCGCATGCGTCGCCGTCATCATATTTGCTTCGTTTCCGAGCATGCCTCGGAGATACAAAACTTTGGGGAATAAAGAAAAGAACTAGAGATTAAGAGCTTCGAGGATAGCAAAAAGAGAAAAATAGAGAGGGGAGGAGTGAGATAGTTGAAACGGTAGAGAAAGGAGATGACGACTGTAGTGTCTTTCGTGCATGCACAATAGAAGTAGAAAAGTATGATCTGATTGTTTTGATGTTTGAGTTTTTTTTTTTTCGTGTGGATCAGCGATAGCATATGGGAGAGCCATGACAACAGAGCATGAGCGAAACTAGAAAAATAGAAGACGATAAAACGGGTAAAAGGGAGAGAGAGAGAGAGAAAGAAAAAGATAAAAGAAGAAGAAAAAAAGGGCACTGGTCATACCTCCTCCTGGGGGGGAGAGGAAAAGAGGGCATCTGACCGATGCGGTTCACACAATGTTGCTCGGATGCCCATCCCACGGCTTGCCTTCTTCGCGAGAGATTGCCTTCAGTGACTTGACGCGGTTAGACGTCTCCACCAAGGCGTGTTCAAGATCGGCACCGACTGTGATGAAAGTGAAGCCCTTTCGCAAGTACGCCGCCACCTTGGACGTGCCAGTGAGAAAGACACCGAGGATGATGTTGTGACGTTGCGCGGTTGCAATCAACTTCGCCTCCGCGGCTGCCAGCTCAGGCGAGTTAAACATGTCCGGAAAATCGTACTTTTCGAAGAGCTGCATGGACATGCACTGGTCGTAAGGACCCAGGTAGGCCATGTCGATGCCAGGCACAGCCATGATCTCCTCGATGTTCTCAATGCAGGCGGCAGTCTCCACCTGAAAGGCGACGATGACGTTCTTGTGCGCCTGGTTGATGTACGGCATCATGCCCATCTTGTTCATCCCCGTCACAGGAAAACCGACCGAGCGTGTCCCTCGCATTGGGTACTGGCAGTAGCTCACCGCCTCCGCAAGCTCCTGCGCGTTGTTCACGTACGGAATGAGCACACCATCGGCGCCGAGATCGAGCGCTTGTTGAATGCCTGGGCGGTCTTGCGTGCTGGCCACTCGCACCATAATGCGGGCGGGGCCAGTTCGGATAGCGTGGATCATGTTGGCCATTTGCAAGTAATCCACTGGCGAGTGCTGTGCATCGATGAGGAGCCAGTCATAACCCGAGTGCGTAAACTGCGCGGCAACAAGAGGAGACGCGGACATGAGGAAAGCACCGTACTTGGGCACACCGGAGCGCAGTTCCTCCTTGAACTCATAGGATCCCGCTGACATTGTTTTTTGTTGTTGTTGTGTTTGGAATTGATATGAGGCTGTTGTTTGCTGTTGTTGTTTTGATGTTGATGTGAATCGGTTTGATTGCTTCGTGGAATACGATCACAAGAGATATGAAGAAGGCAAATGAGCTGTGTCACGTGAAAGCAACGTCCGTGTGTGTAGAAGAGGACGAGGAAGAGGGTAAGCAGTCGATGATGGAATGTGAAAAAAAAAATTGAGGAGCGGGGTGCGCTGTCACACCGCTGTCTGTGTGTTTTTTTTTTTTTTGCGCGGCATGCGTTGAGGCACACAAGGGAGGGGGGGGGGGGTCTTGCTGGTGTTAGCCCTTCGCAGCACACATACACGCATCGTGTTGGGAATGCCTGTATTGCTCCGAGGAATACAGAAAGCGATGCAGGCCCAGGCATTCTCGCTGACCACAACATGGCACGTGAAGAAGAAGCGTTTCCTGGTCTTCTTTTGGAGGCCAAGGGGAGCTGGGATTGTCTGTGCCAGCAATGTCTGTAAGTGTGCGTGTGTGTGTCTACACTTTATTGTCGACATTTGCCTCAGATGTTGTTGCTGTTGCTGTTTTGTTTCTTTGCTTTTCATCGGTAGCTCTCAGTCAGTTGGTCTCCTTGATAATTCAGATGTCGTGCGCCTCATGTACTGAACGCAGTCAGTATGTTTGTGTGTTTGATTGTCTTCTTGTGTTTTTTGTTTTTTTTTCTTTATGCTGTTGGTCAGCCTTGCGTCGCACTGAGGTGTGTGTGTGCTCATTTCAGATTCATTGATTCATCTGAAAGTAAAAAAAAGGGGGGACATGAGCGTCTCATCGTCACACACCACGCCACACACATGAGCACAATGTATCAATCCGGCAATAGCAACAGCAAAAAAAAAACGAGAGGGGAAAAAAGCGCAGTGCGATGCCGTGAACACATGGATCGCATACACACACGCACACATCTGTCTTGAGCATTCGCCACTGGAAGGATGGAAGCGAACCGCAACGAGTCACTCGTCACTCTTCCCTCGAGTGCAGTCCTGTCACGCAGAACAGGTGTGTCTTCTATTTCACATCAAAACCAGAGCAAAAGAGGTGAAAAAAGGGGGGAATTGGCAGTGTACGCATGCACTAACACCACTCCGCATACATCACGCTCTTTCATGGTCTTTTGTTTGTTTGTTGTTGTTTTTTGTTTTTTTTTCTCGGAGCTTGGTTTTCATCGGTCCTTCTTGTTCTTGGCGCTCTTGCGGTACTGCTCCAGCTCCTCATCCTTCTGTCGGCGCAGGGCATCAATCGTGGCCTCACCAAAGCCGTCCTCTGCACTACTGTAGAGCTGTTTGATGAAGGAGTCGTCGAGAAGCCGCGACTCTTCGCGGAGTTTCTCCGGTGGGAAAAGAAGGTCAAACGGTTCTTTCCATCTGTCTAGCTCCGCATCCCCGGTCGTGGCGCCGCTGCGACCACCAGAGCTGTAGTTCGCTACATCTGGGTCTCCAATATCTGCAAACGTGTCCTTGTCAGCTGTCAGCAGCACGCCGCCCTTCTCGGGGTCAAACTGAATGTACTTGGGGTCAAAAGGTGATTGAAAAAGAATGTGTGACATGAGTGCACGCCACCTATTGGACTCCACCTCGGAGGTGAAGATGAGGTGCGCACCGTAGATGTGCGCGAGGAAGCGGAAGGCATTCGTCAGACACCGCAGCTGCTGCGTGTCGCTCTTGAATGAGTCCATCTTGTTAATGACAAGAACAGTGGGCACCCCAGAGAGGCGCATGCGTTTCAGATCGGGGTGGTTGTCGCCGCCAATCGCTTTGTGTGCACGCTGCACCATCTTATCTGGCGTCGACGAGCCCTTCGCCTTCATCTTCTCCGCAATCTCACTCACACGCCTGTCAAGTCGCTTGAGCCAGTACGTGGCAGTTTCCCACGCGACGGGCAGTCCTGAGGGAGAAGCATCGACCACTACAGCACACACCACCGCGTGCACGTTCTCCGCGGTCACGACGACATCTGCGAGCTGCGCCAATTCCGTTCCCTGAGCGAGCTCCCAGAAGTGCGCAACCTGTGAGACATTCCGGTCAGACCGACGGGCAAACGAGTAGTCCAGCGCGGTCGTAGGCTTCACCTTCTTGCCAGCCGCGCCACTCCCCGCACTCGCGTTGTTGAAGCTTGAGTAGATGCGATGAAGCAGAGTGGTCTTGCCGCTGCCAGAGGCACCGACCATGAGCAAACTTGTCTCGGTCACCTCCACCGACGCATCCTTCACGTTCGCGGTGATGTTCTGCCAAAGATCCTTGGTGATATCCACGGAGACGGTGGGGCCGGTCTCCTCGACGGGGGGTGCGGCCGCTGCGGAGATCTCCTCGTCCTTCTCCACCGCTTTCGGAGATAGAGCGGTGGTGGTGTTGGCGCTGTCCTTGTTTGACGCATTCGCTTTGAATGTGCTTTGTGCAATGACGCGTCGCTCTGGCGATGGCGCGAGGTCGATAGCGGTGCTCATTGTGCTAGATAAAACAAGGGGCTCTCTCTCTGTGTGGGGGGGGGGGGGGGACGCCAGGAACGCAACAAAAAAAAAGAGTGAGACAGAAAGGGAGAAACGGGAAAGAATTTGTAGTAGTGCTGAGGTTTGAAGAGAATCTCTAGAGAACGAGATCGAACGAGCGTGTGTACATCGAGAAAGAGCGAGATGCGAGCATACAACGGCGCTTGCTTCGCGAAAGAAAACATTCCACGATCAGATTTTTTTTGGGCAAGGTGCCCCTTGAACGCCTCTCAACTCAGCCACCGTCCTGGTGCCAGACACCAGAGAAGGAAAGAAGGTCTTGTACTTGTACAGAAAGAAAAGCAAGCCAAAACACAATTAACTACGTTGTGGTCTGTTTTTCTCAAGTGCATTCATCCTTTGTTGCCGCACAGATACGTACCAGGGCAGCGAAGAGGGGGGAACTGCTGTGAGTGTTGCGTTCCTCATTTTTTTTTTACGCTGTGGCTGGTGCGTGTGTTATCTTTTTTATTGTTATTATTTTTGTTTGAGAGATGAGATTGAATGGCCTTAATCATGAGAAGAGTGGGGCATGGGTTGAAACACGATGAACTAAGTTTTTCTCTAGTTAAGGACTAAAAAGAAAAGGGGGAGTAAAACACAGGCAGAGACAGTTGATGGGGGAATCAAAAAACAACAAGAAAAAAAAACGAGAAAAAAGAGGCTGCCAGGTGCGCACACAAACACGCGTTGGTGATTTTGAAGGAAAGGTAAACAAAGAAAAAAAAGAAAGCAAGAAAAAAAAAGAAGTAGCGCACGGCTTAGGTGCAAAGGAGGGGGAAAAAAGAGTTCACACCAAATGAAGGACGGGATAAACACAGCAAGTCCAATAAAGAAAGAAGCCGCAGTGCTCACAGCACGACGAGCGAAGCGAACAAGACAAAAGAGGGAAAGCGCGAAGATATCACCAGCAACACTCGCACTGCATGAAGAACAGAGAAGACAGTGCGTGTGGTGAAAATAAAAAGGAGCGTCGTGTTGCTGCTTTTGCAAAGGAAACAAAAAAGAGTTAAATAAGCAAACGAGCAAGGAACGTCAGAGAAACAAAAAGAGGGGCCTCAAAAGAAAGGAGAAGACGGGCGGTAGAACGCTTGTTTTTTTTTTTTTTTACGCACTGGCACATACACAAGGGCTATTCCTTTGTCCTTTTAATGCTCTTTTTTTTTTTTTTTGTGAGTGCTGGTGTAATTGAGAAGAAGTGTTTTTGACGGAGCCACCAATCAAGCGGGAAAAAAAAAGACTCCGTGCCAGTGTTGTTAGTGTTCTTACCTTTTTTAATTGTTCCTTTCTTTTGTTGTTGTTGTTGTTGATTATATGTTTGCTTTTTTATTTATTTTGTTTTTTCTTGGCTTCTGTCTCATCTTCGATAGCAACTCCGCTGTGCGGCCCACGTGTTCATGGGCCACACAACTACTCGGAAACCGTTGGCACACGAAAACGTGTTCGAAGAAAGAAGAAGAAAGACAAACCAGAAAGAGAAAAGGGGGAAAAAAAGAAACACAACAGATTGCACTGACAAGTGACATACTCACCGGATACGGTCAAGCGCATCTATTGCTGTGCCTGCTTGTGTTGCGATTTTGTATGACTATTATTATTATTATTAATTAAGGCGCTTCCACACGTAGACTTTTCTGCTCGTCGTCGTCGTCGTGGGGGGAGGGGAGGTGCACATCCGCTATAATGTCTTCTCGGCATGTGTGTGTGTGTTCGTGCTTGTGTGGAGTGCGAAAACTGGCGATCTTGTCGGTGCAGTTTTTGCACTCCACCCTCTTGTGATCACAATAGAAGAGGTGCTCTTCTGACACTTTCGGTGTGGAAAAAAAAAGGGTGGGACAAGAAAGACAAATAATAACAAAAAGTTCCTCGACAGCGAGCAACACGATTTGACGAGACGAAGCACGTCAACAACCAGAAAAAGAAAGATGAAGAATTGAATGCAGGTGCATTTTCTTTTTTTCTCGTTATCTCTTCTTGAATGATACCCATCAGGCATGTTCGTTGCATCGTTGTTTAGTCTTTGATTACTTATTGAAAGCTTTGGTGTTCATGATCAAGAGTGTCGGGCTATTTTTTTGGTTTGCCCTTCGCAAAACAATAAATGCGAAGACAGACACAAAAGCAAGCAAGCTGACAGGTGTTGAAGATGAGAGAGAACCCAAAGCACAGCATTCCTTCACAAACCTCCCTGTTCAACAGGTGCTGCTGTTACGAGGGAGGGAAAAGAGTACTTGGATAAATAAGCGAATTGGAAAGAACAATAAAAAAGACAGAGCAACTGAGAAAAACAAAAAAAAAAGAGAGACGGTCCGATCTCAAAAAAAAAAAGGAAAGAGCAAAAAAAAACGACGCGGGAGCAAGTGAAAAGAAAAAAACTAGTAGAAAGAAAAATTATTATGGTGTTCGTACGCACAGAAGTATCCGCTGAAAATGATTGCGTAATGGCAAAAAAAAAAAGCAAGTACATGTGTATATATGTATATACAAAATACGAAATCAAAAAGAGGAAAATAAAATGATCAAAGAAATACAGAGAGAATTCACTAGTTTCACATTTTCTGTTCTTTTCGTGATTAACTATTATTTGTGTTTTCAGCTTGTCGGTTCATTTCACGTTGGCGGTTGAAATATGGTCTTTTGTTTTGGATCACATTTTTGTGTGTTTTGTTTTGTTTTTCTTTGTAGTTGTTGTACGAGAAATCACGTTGCACAAAGACCGTGATCAAAGAAAGAGCAATGACTCACAGAGGCCACAATGCCGCGTATACATACGTACCTACAAGTGGGGAGAGAGCGGTGATGGCCGCGGTCAAATGAGAAAAGGAAAGAAGAGCCGACAAGGAATACAAACAAATATAATTAAAAAGACTAAGAAGTAGATTTGGTGAAACAAAGAGAGAAAGAAAAAAGGGAAGAGGAAGAAGAAGCACAAGGAGCCAAAAGAAAAAAAAAAGAAAAAAGAAGAAAGAAAAGGAAAAAAAAGAACAACAGAAGCTGTCTCCTAAATGAAGAAACAGCGGGACGAAAGCGCAACATAGAAAAAGAGCCGGCTTTAAAAAAAAAAGAGGAAAGGCAAGTTCAAGAGAGGAGCGATTTCGAGCGCAGCTAAAAAAAAAAAAAACACTATCTCGCTCGCTCTCTCTCTCTAGCTCTTTTTCTGTCGTGCTTCTTGCACTATTCATGATGCTGAGCGCACCTTGATGTAAAAAAAAAAAAAGGAAGAGGGGGGAGGGTGGTGACAACACACTAGTGGAGTATTTCATGGACAACGTAGAAAAGTGCGAGCACCAATAGCGAGCAGCACAGCATATTTTCACGGATGCCCTGGTACAGAGAGCAAACAAAGCAAAAAAAACGGAAAACAGAGGGAAAAATGAGGCATTGGACAACTGGAAAATTGAGCCATCGAAAAAAAGAAAAGAAAAAAAGTACATGTATATACGTGAAGTGATGTGTGGAA
>JASANS010002316.1:0-53652 GCA_030849605.1 Wallacemonas sp. 195SL | reverse complement strand
TTTTTTTTTTTGTTCTCGTAGGGTTAGGAGGTTTAAAAGATATGCTCAATTGTTCTAATCGAGAAAAAACAAGACGTAAGAGAAGAATTATCTCTTCCTTTTTTTTTCTCCCCATTTCTTTGTTGATTACTCTGTTCTAGCATTCATTCTAAAAAAAAAAAAAAAAAAATGAACAACAACAATAACAAGGAAGCAAACAACGGGAAAGCACCTCGGCAACGTGAAGTGCCAACATCCGTGTTCAGGTGCTCTCTGTTATTTCGTCTCAAGATACACTCACCGTCAGCTTGTTGTCTTTGCGTGTTATTGCGTGCAACGCTTGCCAAGCGAAGCACACACGTACGCATACGGAGACTGTGGAAGAGCTGACCAGGTGCGTCGGAGCTGAACTAGCGATTCGATACGGACAACAAGACCACACCATGAAGGGCACCTTCCTCAAAGGAGTCCTTCTGGTGCGCTTCTCGGTTTACGCTCGCCACTGTCGTGAAAACAACACCCAGCACGCAGTGCGCTCGGCAAGGCTGTGAAGAAGAACAGAAAGAGAGAGAGGGAATGACCATGATGAGCACGAACACTGCGCATGTAGTAAGAGAGTCTGCGAGCGGCTTTAGGGGCCCGTCTGTGCCTCTTTGTACTGCATCGTGGGCGTGTTTTTTTTTTTTTGCCATGTCTCGTCACCTCTCCTCTCCCCCCTCACTTCTAGCCGCGTGCGGTGTTGTGCCGATTTGGGTTTTGTCACCACGTGCGACGGATGCGTAGCGCTGAAAGACAACATACTTCTTCATCTCTTCTCTTTCTTTCTCTCTCTCTCTTGTTTTTTCTCTCTTGTTTCTCACTCAAACACACACCTATTCTCCGAGTGGCTCTATCGAGCGCGCAACACACACACATATATTGTGCGCACGGCAGCAAAAAAAAACACAAATCAATTATTTGTTTAGCGTCCACCAGGAAGAGGACACCATGATGAACTGGTGGCTTATTGTGCTGATTGTGCTGATTCCGATCATCTGCATTGGCTTGGCTGTGTACACTGTCTTCTACTTCCAATCTCCTGAGGATACCAAATCCGATTATGTCCCCAAGGCTGTTTTTGTTCTCGGCATGCTCGTTGCGCTAGGTAGTGTGTTACTCGTACCTTTTGACGTCGCGAACGCACCGGACCCTACGTTAGAGTACAAGTACAATCAAACCCTTAACACAGAACTCATGTGGACGGTGGTGTTGTGGATCATGGCGGTGCTCGCAGTGGTTGTCTGTCCGTTCTTTCTCTTCTTTTACGAAGCGTGGGACCCCGATAAGCCGCGTGTTGGCAAACAAATCTCACACGGCGTCATCATGACGATTGTCATTGTTGTGATATTCGGCCTCATCGTTGGCTTGTGCTTCTGGAAAGTGGGCGTGACGATTCTCACTTTGCAGTCGTACACAGCGAGCCCGCTGCTTGTTGAGTCTGCGGCGGGGATTAAATCACAATACCAAGAGACCTTTGTCAAGGAGAATATGGAGCTGCCTGCGTCCTTCACCACCTACCTCATTGGCATGCTGTGCTTCTTCGGATGGATCTTGTTCTTTTTTTACGGTGGCATCGGCATCTTGTACTACCCATTGTCCGAAATCTTGGCCTTCACGAAGCGCACAAAAGCAATCAGTGCGTCGCGCTTCCAGCAAGAAATGGCGGTTTTGCTCGCCAAGGCCGATGCCCTCTTGGAGATGTCCACGCAGCTCCAGAAAGAGACCCGCGGCCGCATCTCACGTGCCAACAAGAACAAGGTCAACATTATTCGCAATGAAGTATACCTCATGGAGGCACAGCAAGATCAACTCATTTGGGCCTACACCAAAGCAGGTGGCTCGCCTTTTATTGTTTACGGCTTACTCATTCTGCACATCATCATGCTCGGCACTGGCATCATCTGGATTATCCACATCTTCGTCTACAACACCTTCGACGCAGATCCGTTCTTGAACACGATGATTGTGCAGCTGAACAACGCCTTCGCGCTCTGCGGTATCGTTGCGTACGGCGTGCTCGCCTTCTACCTATCCTGGTCGACGTTTCAAGGACAAATCGCGCTCGGTCTTCGCATTATTTTCTTCCAGATTCATCCCATGAAGTACCGCGACACACTTGTGAATGCGTTTCTCTTCAACGCCTCACTGCTGCTGATTACGAGCTTCGCCATCATCCAGTTTGTGGCTCGCTCGTTCCAGGATTACTGTCCTTACACTGCCATCAACGGCCTCATGAACATCTATGTGCTGAATCTCAAAGGCATTGGTCAATTTATCCGTTGGGTGCAGTTTGTGTTTGTGGCCATGTCAATTGTAGCACTCATCTTTGCCTTTTTGTGCAAGAAGAAGAAGCGTCGTGACCCAACAAAGATTCGACTGACTGATTTGTAGAAGAAAGGACGAAACAAACAACAACAAAAAAAGAAGAACTAAGGCACAAACACATACAAAAAAAGAAGAAAAGAAGGCTTGTCTCCCTTCGTTTCTTTTGTTGTTTTGCTCTTTTGAACGACCAGAAAACTCATCTTGCTCGTATTTTGGTGCGCAACGCTTTGATTGGCTACCCTCCTCCATTTTGCTAGCCAGGCTGTGTCATTCTTATCCAAAGCGAAGATCGCCAGTCCCGTTCTTCAACTTGCTTTTTTTTTCTCTTTTCTTGTGTTGCTTTCATTGCACTCTCTGAGCATTGCTTGTGTGCTTTCCATGATTCATTCTAGGATCCTTGCTGACGAAAAAAAAAAGAAAAGAAAACAGAACCTGAACAAAAGCGACGATGACGCTTGCAGATAGATGAATAAGCAGCGAAAATGAGAGAGCACAAGAACGAAGAAAAAGCCCGAACGTCAGAAAGAACACGTGAGAGAAGGCTGCCCTCTCTCATCACGTACAGGGGGCTTCTTCGTTTTGTTGTGAACAGGGCAGCGAACGCGCGCTCGTACGCTTTTCACTTTTTTTTTTAGCCGCTCATTTCTTTCTGTCGTTCTCCGCGTACTTGAGCACTACTTCCTGTGCCCGTCAAGACTTTTAATACACCTAGCCCCATCTCCCTCTCGCACACTTGATACACACACATCTACGCACATCTCTCTTTCCTTTTTTGCTCTCAAACCTTCGTTTGCATCTCGACATCAGGCAACTCAAACGGAAGCAGGGTATACTCAGCTAACTTTGTTGATCTGACCGCTCTGTGAGAGCACACAGATACCTTGCTGCTGTTCTTCCTTCCTTTTCGTCTCCTTTTTTTGTTCTTTAGTTTACCGTGCATACGTTCTCTCTCTTTCTCTCTGTCGCTCTCCTCCTTGCACCCTCAAGTACAAATACGACATGCACACTCTCCGTGCACCCTGCATCAGACGCACACACACACGCTCCGCTCCAACCCTTTGCTTTCTTTTCCTGTTGTGCCTGTTTCTCGAGCTGCACCAGTCTGCATGCGCCTCCTTGATCGCCACGTCAAAGATTCAGTACTGCCGACGTGATGGTAGCGTCGATGCGGCAGAGCCGGCCGGGTGTGCGCGAAAGATGGTGGTCACGCTGACGATCGACAGTGGCCAGCTCTCCGGTGTGGAGGACGTCGTCTTCGTCAGCTCCGCCGCTGATGAGACCGGCAGCAGTGAAAGCGGCTCGCTTGTCTTTGAGCCACTACGCCTGTCCACGAGCCGCACCCCAGTCGTGTACAGCTACCCCGTCTTCTTCACCCACAACTACAACGCCAAACCGTTTGAGGAGAACATTGGTGGCTCCTTGTTTCGGCAGTGCAATGCGGATTTCAACCCCAAGACCGCCACCTGTGGAATTTCGACGGACTCCCAATTGCAGCCCGTGCCGTACTCACAGGGCTTCTGCTGCGATTGCGGTGCGTGTGCGTCACTCGGACTCTGCGAAGCAGACTGGCGTGCGTCAAACGCGTGCAACTTGTTCCAAACATACACCACCGCGTCGTGCCTGCGCTTCGCAGAGCTGTCATACAGTGGCTACACCTTGGGCCCCATGCAGACCAGCTACGACATCACCCTCACTTTCGCCACCAACACGTCCAGCTCGGCCAACACCTCGGCGCCATCTGCCGTGGAAGCCGAGCTCCATTTGAGTCCGGTGACCCCTGAAGACAGCTCGATCTCGCCCGGTGTGCTTGCTCGCCTTGTTGGTGACTTCGCCTCTCCCCAGCAGCCGTGGGACTTCACGAACACGATGCTCTTCATCCCGGCGATGCCACGGACACATGCACGGGTCGCGGCCGGAGTCGCGGAGTACATGTTGGTGCCGAGCAACGCGGTCAGCGTGGACGGGCGTACGTGCAATAAGATTGGCGTCTCGTACGAGGCCTTCGCGTCACAAGGTAACGCCTGCCGTCTGTCCAAGGGCAGCTGCCTAGCGGGACAGCTCGAGGACTACCGAAACGAGGACATGGCGGCGATGGCGGCGAACCGTGCGCCACGGTACTTTGCCTCCACGTACGGGAACTTCTCGATTCAGCGCGTGGCGAATGGGTCGCCGTACTTGGCGTATCAGGCCACCTCCGCCGGCACATCCATGATCACAGTCACCCTCAACGCGGACGATATCCAGTTCGTCGTGTCGGTGTCCCCCGGGAAACTTGTTTCTGTGGCGATGAACGTGGAAACGATCCGCGCGAGTAGCCGCGACGGCGTGCTTGAGGTTACCGTGCAGAACACCGGCACCCTCAGCACGCGCTACGTGGTCGCGGTGCCAACCTGCACCGAAGGCATCTTCCCCATCACAGCCCAAGTCATCTTCCTCGCTGCAGACGAAACACGCGCTTTGAATTTCAGCGTACTCGCTCAAGACATCAACATGCAAACCGATAACGCCTCCTGCAACGTCACGCTTCGAAACCAAGACATCCTGCTTGACAGCTCCGTTGTGCAGTTCAACGTGAGCGCGACTGTGATGGACAACGGGCCTCAAGGTGGCGGCGACGTACCCGGTGGCGAAGGGACGTGGAAGGATGGGGTAAGCAACAACACCTGCTCTCAGTGCAGCTTTCTCAACCTCAAGTGCACTTTCGGTCAGGGCTGTGCTGGCTTGATTGCCGGTCAGCTCGCGACGATGCTTGCCATTCTGGCGGCTCTGATTGTGTTATTCAAGCTGCGCCGCTACGTGTGCTGCTGTCTACCGTGCTTCGGAAGGAGCAGCAAAGGTAAAACGGACCGCGACCGATCACCCCCACGCCGCCACCGCCGCAGTCGATACCTGAGCATGGGCACCGCAGACAGCGGTGAGCGCGACTCCCACGAACACCACCACGACGCCGCGCGTGACGGGAACAGAAAGACGAAGCAGTCCTCCGCGAGTCGCTCTGCTCAGCGCGCCTGCACGGCTCCTGCCTCTTCACGCGCACTCGTGCGTGTCGCCTCCTCCTCGGGCAATCCCCCGTGCAAGCATACACGCGGCAGCCATGCCAGGACCGCCATGTACTACCCCACGGAGCCGTTCGGCGCACCGTCGCCTCTCGCGCCTGCGCACACGTTCTCCGCCATGTACGCCGTGCCGCAGCATCTATCCTACTCGGACGCACGCCACGGTGCCCCTTACGGAGGTCCTGAAGAGGCGCGGGGGCGGGAGCCGATCTACGGCGGCTACGATGGCTACATGGATACTGCGTCTCACACGGCGTACAGCGCGTACAGCCCTGTTCCCAGTGGGTTGAGATTCCCGCACTATGCGTTCCCCGCTCAAGGCGGCGCCACACCGCACACACAGCACGGCTACGCGCGCGGTGTGGCTACTGGAGGCGAGGCCTCGCCGTACACGTATCAACATCCCGATGCCCGCGCACCGCCCCCTCTGCTGCCACTCTCTCTGGATGACATTGCATCGGCTGGATATACGAACTATCAGCAATGGTAGTGGCGTTGACATGGACGTGCAAAAGGACCAAGAACACGATCACAGACAGACAGACACAGATTGAGAGACGTCAAGGGCACGTGCTCGACACCCACGGTGGCTTTTTTTCCTCTCATCACTTTTTCACTCTTTCACCTTTTCACCTTTTCACTTTTTCACCTGTTCACTTTTTTTTGTTTTTTTCCAGACCAATAACTCTCTCGCTTTACTGGGCGTTCCTCACTCTGTGTGGCTTGCTAGTGCACAATGCGATCAGTCATGCACTCGATCAGCACGACATACTCGCCGTCACACCGTTACTGTCTTCTCCAATTATTGAAACACAGACACTCGGCTCTCTCTTTCAGGATTCCCTTTCTATTTTTAAAAGCTTTCTTCTTACTTCCAAAGCATATCTATTCACACTCGCTTCTATAGTCACTCAGGCACAAGGATTGTTTTTGTTCCACGCCTTGCTTCAACCACTGTGCCACATGTGCACAGAAAAGGTCAATAAATCACATCTACTTTTTCCTTCTTGTTGCTCTCGCTCTAGACCCCCATCTGCTCTCAAATACAATACCGTCAGTGAGATCACACGCATACACACACACACAAATGCACTCGTCAGGAACGCTGCAGCTATCTGATGCTGGCGTCTAAAAGAAGCCTTGACCCGGTCTCGCTTGACTCTATTCTTGCGCTTCTTTTCTCTGTTCTTTCCCACGCTCACTCTTATTCCTCCCCCTTCTCTCCCACACTCTCTCTTTCTCACTTGGTACCAATGACAGAAGCACCAAACTGAAAACAAACAGAAAAAAACACAGAAGGTCTGATCATTGTTGCAGAACTCGACACACACACACACGCAGCCACAGACAAAGTGGGTTGCTTCACCACCACATTCTCGATAATCTGAACATCTCGAGAAGAGCACGTAGATTTACATCCCCCGTTCACTCGTTGATTCCTTGTTTTTTTTTTCTGTTCTCTGCCGCGAGCTAGATACTCATTCTTCAACGAATACAACACGCTCATTGTTTCTGTCGTCGTCGTGTACCCTTTTTTTCTTCCTCTTCACACATTAGTACTCGTTATTGAGAATGCTGCGCTTTGGTGGATCTGGAGTGACCCCGAAGAAGGAGCTCGCGTCTCAGCCGCTACCGCCACTTCCTTTCCCCAACGGCATCACAGCGTGGAAAGCAACTGATCTCGACGGTCTCAAGAGAGACGCCAAGGCGAACATGAGTGCCACCAAAAGCCCCAACGGCGCGGCGATGGGGTCTCGCCGCAATAGCGAGGCCATCGCAGCGGCCACAGGTGAGTTGCCCGTCGCGGAGTTGGCGACGAACCTGTGCCGCACTATCGACATCCTCGGTGCCCGCAGCCAGCGTGCGCAGGAGATTCCCGAGGTGCTCACGTCCGTCAAGCGGCTTCACGAGAGCCCCACCTACGAGGTCTTTGTGCTGTGCCACGAAGGGTTCGGCGTGGGAATTCTCAAGATTGGCGTGAAGCGGCTGTTTGTCTCACATCCGCGCTCGCACGCGCTAGTGGAGGTGGAGCCGCTGTGCGTGCTCGACTTTTTCGTCGATGAGTCTTACCAGCGGCACGGCTTTGGTGGCTTGCTCTTCCGCACCATGCTGGCGACCGCGCGTGTGAGCCGCCCCGAAACGCTCGCCATTGATCGGCCTAGCCCGAAGTTCCTCGCGTTTCTGAAGAAGAACTACAAGCTTGAGATCTTCACCCCACAGGCCAATAACTTTGTCGTCTTTGACCGATTTTTCGACAGCACAACTGTGTCGGAGCGCGGCATGCTGCGCCGCACGGACGGTCCCGCCTTTGGCAAGGAGAACGCGCACTACACGACCCCACCGACCTCCCCCACCACCACCACCGCACCCGCCGCGTCGTCTTCGCCCTTCTCGGAGAACACGAGGGCAAAAAACGACTAGCCCGGGCACCTACACATCAAGACAATGATTTCGCAGACCCTGCATTACCTCACCACGGACACATCGCGTCGTCGCCTTCGTTCGTCAAAGATGACTCTGACAGAGCGGCGGTGATGGCGGCTGGGTATTCCATCAGCAGAGATGAGACTATTCCAGAGGACATCACAGCACGCCAACACGTCCTCTCCTCTTCGCTTTACGAGCCACAAAGCACGGCGCTGAAGCGCTTTCAGGCCACCGCGTCGGACACCACCACCTCCATTCCAAAGTGGCTTGGCGAGTGGGAGCGGCAGCTCAAGTGTGGCGGAGGTGGGGATAGAGCTAGTGCCCGTCACGATGACGACGAGGACGAGGACGACTGTGAGGATGAAGGAAAGAACGCCAGGGATGTCTTCTCTCACGGTCTGTCTCAACCGCAGATACTCTCATCAAGCGCAGTGCCGCGCGAGGACTTGGCGCAGCCAGCTGGCGCACAACAAATACTGAGGAGAAGACAGCCAGCCACGATCATTGAGCCTTGGCAGGTGCCCGGGATAGCATATAACACGGACAACACCTTGTTCGTTCGTCAACACCGACCCCCATGTACACAATCGCACGACGATGATAGCCGAGCCTTGCATTCGGACCGTCGCCGCGCACAGAATAGACCGTGTGGCAACACGCCTACACCAACAGCACACACATCGACAGCTGGTCTTGCTGAGGCGGCTCTCTACGCGCCACCCGCCTATCTGCGCGCTCAGCCTCAACCGCCGTCTCTCCCCCGCCGTGCACCAACGGGGCTTATCTCCACTACGACGAGACGCGCTCCGCAACGCTTTGACCGCATCGATCTGCTTCTGGCACAGCAACAGCAACAGGGCTTCCCAGATTCGACATCTGGTGTGGCGCCTACGGGGTTGCGAGTTCTGCCTGTGGGCAGCAACGATGACGGTGACGTGCGTCGCTCTGAACCGTTCACCGCACTTGCGGCGTCAGGTCAACGTGGGCGCCTGGCACAAGGACTCGCGTACAGTCGAAGCCACGACGCAGGACCGGCGCAGCGCGATGCTTCATGCCTTGGCTTGGCCTCGAGCGCACCGCCTGCACGCACGACGACAGATGAGAGTGTGGCGGTGCGTGAGAGGCACGCTGCGTCAACGTCTCGTGATCACGGCGCGTACGAATCACCACGGCAGGCAAGAGTTGCGTACGACAGCGCTGTGGACTATGACATCATCACAGGCCGTCCTGTTGTCAAACGGTGACTTTTAGTTGTTGTTGTCAACTTTCAAAAAAGAAGAAAACAACGAAAAAAAAAAAGAAAGAGAACATTTGAGATGAATCGACAGCAGCTCTAGCTCTCCCCTGAACACGCCTCACCGCTTGTTGTTGGCTGTTGACATTGGCATGTGTGTTTGGCAAAAAAAAAAAATCAAAACTGAACACGCATCGACGCTATGCTATCCCACACATCTGGAAATGTGTGACGTGCGTTGCAGCTCTCTCACGCATGCAAATCTCTATCACTGTCATTCTCACCATCCCCTGCGCTCTCCCATCTCTCTTTTATTCATTTATTCTGCATTTTATTATTGTTATGCCGCTTGGCTTGGGTTTACTAGCTGGTCAGCAGGTGCGCTAGCTGCAACACCCACACATACACACAGAAACACACACACATACACAGAAACACACGTAGATATCACAATTCACACTCACACATAGTCACACAAACGCTAACCGCGTATTTTCTTCACAACCAAATGGCACAAGCGCCGTACTACAACTTAGACGTCATTACTCCTCATATTAGCAGTAGCCCCTACCTGCTCTATGGCTCTCCCCACCCGGCGTTGCTGGGCTACATGGGAGGCGGAGGTGGTGGTGCCGATCCCGCAGCGATGGCAGCTGGCGGATTATTCCCGCCTATTCGGGGTGCGAGCCCGTCGTCCTTGTTGCCGATGAACGCACACGCACCGCATGGCAACCGAGGTGGCAGTCCAACGCCCTCTGCCGGCTCACATGGTCAACCCTTTGCGGGGTACGGGGCGGCGCCGGAGATGCGGAATGGCGACTGGGTTGTGCCCCAGCCACCACCACCACAGCAACAGCAGCAGCAGCAGCAGCGGGCACTGAACGGCGCGGCTGGAGGTGCTCCCCCTTATGGAGGTAACAACAACAACCACGGGTGGGAGCACGTTGGGCAGTACCGCAACAACTGGGGTGCGGCGCCGAACAACAACAACAACGCGCGGCCGAGCGTGGCGGACATGCCCGCTGCCGGTATTCGCCAAGGCCCTGGATCCCCACGAAGGTATGATCTCATCTCTGGCAGCGGCCCAGACCGCGGCGGGGCGTACGGCCAGCCACACGTATCCCCATCCGATCTCCCCGCTGCCGGCATGCGGCGTGGCCAGCGGGATAGGTATAACATCGTTACAAACCAAGGTGGCTATGGCAATGCCAACGCTGCCCCCAGAGCTGTCGGCGGTGCCGCTGGTGCCGCTGGTGTGCGTGGTGGCGGCGAAGCGTATGGCAACTTCTATCAAGACGCACCACCCGCAGGGGCACCCGTGCGCGCCAACCGTAGGTACAGCAACTACCTTCTCAATGGTTATGAGGAGCCCGTCAATGGCGTGCGGAACATCGCCAGCAGTGCTGTGACCTATGACATTATCAGTGGTGCCCCGCTGCGTTGATGGGAAAGAGAACAAAAAAAAAGAAGAAAAAAACACGGAAGAGCGATTTCCAGCTTAAAAAAAAAAGAAGAAGAAGAATGGGGGAGGGAGAGCGTGAGTCACATCCGCAATAGCTTCAGTCTTTCCTGGCCGAGTTGGCTTGTCTACATGTACACCACAACACGATTCGCCCTTTTCATTTCTCTTTTCCTCCTCTCTCTTTTTTTTTTTTTTTACGATGTTCACCAACACGCACACGCAAATATGACAGCGCTTTAGAAACGAAACCAATCTCAACACCGATGTTTTCCTCGGGGTTTACAGAACCTTGTGCTCCGAGTGTTTCGTCCAGCTGTTTTTTTTTTTTGCATCACTTTTCTTTGTTTGTTTTAGCTGTGAACGACTTTATAGAAACTAGAGCCGACAGTGGATGGGTCCCCCATGATCACTGACAAGGCAGCAACAATAGCAACAGCAATATCTCAACAAAAATACATCAAGAATCTACCGAGTGCACGCATTGTGCACATCAAGTGAATAGTGCAAACAATCACTCTCTCTCTCTGACTTTGGTAGACGCAGCTTCCGTGTACGACGCACACTTTGAGATCGCATCGGCGGTGTGACTGCCTGTGTGTCTGCGCACACACACGCCTCTATTTTCCTTTGTGCTGTAGGCCACACTCTGTGAAGATTGCTCCGAGGGCTTTTTCTCTCGTTGTCAAAAAATACTACTGTTTCGTCTTTCTCGTTGCTCTGAAACACCTTTTTTTCACCATGCTCTCTCTCTCTACTTTTTTTTGTGACCTTAATCGCTCCGTTTGAAGGTTCTCTTCCTCCTTGGGATCCTGTATTCACACACCGAGAGCTGCGCGGCCTCTCTTTTACATCCGTTCTCTCTTTTTGTCTTATTGCCCGTGCGCATCACTCTATCTTTTTTTTTTTTTTTTGCTCGGCATACATCGCAAAAAAAAAAAAAAACCACACACATACAAAAACATCAACATCCGAAGAAAAAAAAAAACATTACACAGAACAATAGCGGCAACACGTGCAGTCGCCTCCTCTTTCTCTGTTTTTTTTTTCTTTCTCCAAAACGACACTGCTGAACGGATAACACACACCTGCCCGCACAGACACACACAGCGTCACGCGAGCGCTTTCACATACACATACACAAGAACAACAGAATCTACGTCAAGTAACGAAAAAAAAAAAAAGAGTCACTGCACATATAGCAATACAAAAAACAACAACAACCGAAAAAACATGGGAGGCCCAACACGCTCACCCGCTATTGCCCAGCGGCTTGTGTCCGCGTACATCACAGCACTGCGGCAGCACCTGCCGACGAGCAGCATCCGGCAATTGGACCAACTCCCCGCCGCCTCGGAGCAGCAGATCGCGCACCTACAACGGTCGTACCCCGGCGTGCCAGCCGAGCTGCTGTGTGTTCTAACACGCGTGAACGGTACCTGCTGGGAGGCCCTGCGTGTGCCTCTTGAGGCTGCCAGCACCCCCACTCCCGCGGCGAACCGTGAGGAGAACGAGACAGCTGTGTCCACGCCGTCCAAAACCTCCCCTGCTTCTGCCCCGTCAACATCCGAGGGACAAAAGACGACGTCCTGTGACGCGGAGAAGGTCAAGCCACCTACACTGACCGCCACCGCCGCCTCCTACCTCCGCGCGACGTTTCGACAAGGCGGTGCCGGCCAAGGAATGGCCTCGGAGAAGAAGCACGTGAAGATTGCGGTGCCGATCCTAGGCTCTGCGCTAGGGGCGTGCCCGTACTATCTCATGTCAGTGGATCAGATGCTGTCCGCGAAGCCGTTCTTGCCTCCACCGTGGAAGAATGGTGCGCGGCAGCCGGCGTACAGCGATGCCCTCAGCGAGGACGATGCCGAGATCGGCCAGGCTCACAGCGCGAGCAACTCGACGGAGAAGGCGGCGGGCGCCACACCGTCTGCCACACAAGGTCGTGGTCAGCACGTGGAAGGGTGCGGAGGGGCTCGCTCGCCCTACACCATCGCAAGCCTCTACGAAGGTTACCGTGTTATTCAAGACCTTGCCGTCGCCACTGCGGCCGCCGCTGAGCGCGACCAGCACAATGCCGCACCCACAGCAACGAATGTTTCTCTAGGTGAGGCCGCAACCGGCGCTCACACCGCCACGGCACCAGCGAACCCAGCCCCATCGGCCGCCTCGACGGCATCGCAGAAGCTGCAGAAGATCATCAATGGCGAGGTCGGGGTGAGCCAGGGAACGGGCACGGCAGGAGGCTCGTTAGTGCCGCCTCTGCCTCCCTCAGCCACGACAGCCCCGCCAGAAGCTTTCGCCACGCCCGCCAGCCCAGGCACGACGACTGCCGAGCCCGTGCGCGCGAACTCCGCAAGGACAGATCACTGGGTCTACGTCGACCCCCGCATCGACACACACGCCGACCTAAACCACTGGCTGGGGTTCGCCGACAGCATCTATCCCCACCACCAACGCGAAGTTGAAGTGCGGCAGCAGCTCAAGGGCGTCCCTGGCAGCCCTGCAGGCGGACCAATCCCTCTGCCGCTGTACAAGACGTGCGAGTCGCGGCTGTTCGTGGACTTCTCCCCATCCCCGCTTGGCACGCCAGGGCAGATTGTGCAATTCGTCCGTGGTGGTCAGAAGACGAGCAAAAAGCGGCTCACACTGTACCCTCGTGAGGCTGAAGAGATCACGACGGGCACCCAGGCAGACGCAGGTGTGGCCTCCAGCAAGGGCGTCACAGGGACGGCGGTGACAATTGGCGAGTCTGACAGCTTTGTTGTCATCGCGAGTGATTTTGGCGAGTACTTGAAGGACTTGATTCGCGACGAGTACGAGTTTACAGAAGATCTTGAGGATGAAGAGGATGAAGAGGACGATGATGCGACGCACACCGCTAGTACCGCAAAGAAGGCGTAAAGAAACGAAACCAAGAAGGGGGAGAGACCCCCAAGTTGTGCTTTCCAATGTTGGGTTTGGCTTGCTAGTGTTTCCATACACAAAAGCAAACAAGAAACAACGCCGATGCATACGAGTGTACACGATAGTTGTTCCTCTTCTTCTACTGCGCGCGATCGGGGCGTGTGCGTATGCGTGTGCGTGCATTTCTCTCGGCCCCTCTTCCGTACCATTTTTTTTTTGTGTTTGTGTGCCTGTTAGTGATTCTCGGTGAGGTGTGCGGGGGGTAGACTCAAAACACAACATTCACTCACAACAAACAACAGAGCAGTGTCCTCTCCGATAGCGTGTGCGTGCACATAACACACGAACACCCAGGGCGGCTTCTCAATAGCATTCCTAGCCGGAAAATGGACGCGCAGCTGCGATGAAGCGTTCGGTCAGAGCTGACACTCGTGCCGGCTGACTTTCTCCCCCTCTTTCTTTTTTTTTCTTCTTCTTCGCTCTATCCTCTTCTGAGCATTTCCAGTATGCAACACGTGTGAACGCTGCAGCGCGGTGGTCCTCAGTATCCAAAAGAGTTTCTTTGGGGTACATTTGACCCGACTTCCATACACACACACAATGCTTCTGTCTAATTGTTACCCTTCATCCCCTTTCGTTCCTCTACCACACCGCTTCCTTTTTCGTGCACTTGCTCCTCTTTTCTCTGCCGCGCCTTCATCTTTCTCGCTCATTGTCATCTTTAGAGTAGGTAAATAATCTAATAACCCCCGTAAACCTTCACAGCACTTGTCTGAATCATGCCTCGCCCCTTCGGAGTCTGGGCCCCGGCCACCACCCTGGCTGAGTACCGCGCGCGCATCCCTAACCCTATGGCCTACAGCTTCAAGTGGGTGTACTCCGCGAAGAAGGAGGTCTTCTACCCCCCTGAGGCGCTCGCGCACTTCAAGGACCCCCAGCAGTTTAAGGATGCCGTCGACACGCTCCGCGCGATGCGTGTGTCGGACAAGATCTTCGGTGAGGGCTCCAAGCTCCCCCGTCACCCCCTTATCCTTCTCGCCTGCGTCGTTGGCCTCCACGGCTTCATCGTCTTCAGCGGCCTGAAGTACTACTACACCGTGCACCTGCCCGCCAACAACCCGACCTGGCGCAAGACCGTCAACAAGGAGTGGGAGGAGGCCATCAACACGTCTCCTTGGGACCACATGTCTCACGTGTGGCAGTACAGCGACCAGTATGCGGCAGTCCTCGGCGATACCGCTGCGCCTGGCCCTCGCAAGTTCTACATCCCTGCTTAAGAGATTGCGTGTCTCCCTCTCTCTCTCTGGTTGTGCCCACTGCCTCCCTTTCCGCTCTCCGTTTTTTTTTTCTGCGTCTCCGCGCGTTGCGAGGGATGTGTATGAGAAGGTCAATTGGTGTGTCGATGCTCTTGTCATGTCATCGTGTCATCGTGCACACATGGGCCATTCTCTCGTTTCGTCGAGGCAGCCACTATTGAGAAGTATGCGAACTCTCTCTTTTCCCCCCTTCTTGTTTACTATCAAAAAAAGACATTAGTGTCAGTGCATCTCTCTAGGATTTCTTTTCCCCTTTTTTCCCTTTTAGCTTTGTAGTATGGAAGAAAAGCAATACACAGTGTAAGCAAAAACAAAAATATTGTGGCATGGAATAAGGATAAACGAAAAAAAGAGAAGAAACACATGTGATACGGGGTGCTGTGCACCTTGTATCTGTCCCTTCTTATCCGCGTTAGCTATAGTGTTTTCTTTTTCTCTTTTTCTTTTCCCTCCTTCTCCATTTACTTTTGTCATGTCCAAATGATTTAGTGTCTTCCCACAACAACAAAAAAAATTACAACATCATCACAAAAACAACAACATCATCTTTCCTTTGGTGCGTACTGAATAAGAGAGAGAATCAACGATGAAAAAGGAACGTGATTTTGGAGAACAGAACAGAGCAACAAGTCAACTCGTCCAAGGAAATGCAAATACAAGGATTCACTACCGTTGTTGCACACATTCCGGCTCGCTTTTGTCTTCTCTGCTCTGTCCTTTTCTCCCATTTCGCCCCCCTTTTTTCATTTTTCCCAGCTGGTCTCCGCTAATTCACGTCGCTGACCATCTCTCTTTATTCTCTTGGGATAAGATGTGGTTGTGCTGTTACCGCACGGACACGCAACTACCCGACGAGGAGAAGGGGTGGCTGCTACAACTGCTGTTGTTGTGCGCACCTCTCTGACCTCCCTTTTTGCCTCTTCTTGTTCTGGTGATGCGGCGACGCACAGAATCGACATTGAGCTTGGCTCTTTGAAGCGGCTGAACTCAGAACGCCATCGTCTCATTCATGTCATGCTCTCACATGCTCTTCTTCCATTGAACTCCTCTCGTTTCTTTTCGTCCTCTTCCTTCCTTGGCTCTATTACGTTGTCGTTTTTTTCTCTTTCTCAAACACTCGCAACAATCTATTTTTATGTCTCTCCCTCTACAGGACCCGCTTTCTTAGTACCCACACTAAACCAAGTCCGTCTTCTTTTTTCCTCTTTCCCTTCCCCCCCCCCCTACCGCCATACACGCCCATTTACTTACAGAATGTTCCGTCGCAGCGTTCTCGCCCTCGCCAAGGCCCCGAAGGTCACGCACATTCAGGATAAGCTGTTTATTGGTGGCCAGTTCGTCCCTGCTGTGTCTGGCAAGACCATTCCTGTGGTCAACCCCGCCACGGAGGAGATCATCGCCAACGTAGCGGAGGCTGATAAGGCGGACGTGGATATCGCCGTCAAGGCTGCCCGCGAAGCCTTCCTTAAGTTTCGCACCACGGATGGCGCTTACCGCCGTGACTTGATGCTGAAGCTGTCCGACCTCATCAAGGAGAACGCAGAGGAGATCGCCGCGCTGGAGAGCCTCGATAACGGCAAGCCGTACGAGGTTGCCCTCAACGCTGACGTCGCGCTCGCTGAGCAGTGCTTCCGCTTCTACGCGGGCTATGCTGACAAGATCTACGGTGACCTTGCCCCCGTCGCGGGCAACCACGTCTCCCTGATTCGCCGCACTCCTCTGGGTGTGTGCGGGCAGGTGATTCCGTGGAATTTCCCGCTGCTCATGGCCGCCTGGAAGCTAGCCCCGGCCCTCGCCATGGGCAACACCGTCGTGCTGAAGCCCGCTGAGCAGACGCCCCTCTCCGCACTCCGCATTGCCGAGCTCGCGAAGGAGGCTGGCTACCCCGATGGCGTCATGAACGTGCTGCCTGGTTACGGCATCACTGCCGGCGCCGCCCTCGCGCAGCATATGGATGTCGACAAGATCGCCTTCACCGGCTCCACCCTGATTGGCCGCGAGATTATGCGCATGGCTGCTGAGAGCAACATCAAGAAGGTTTCTCTCGAGCTCGGTGGCAAGTCTGCCCTCATCGTCGCGGCGGATGCCAACGTGGACAAGGCCGCCGCTGTCGCCAGCACAGGCATCTACTTCAACATGGGCCAGGTCTGCACAGCCAGCTCCCGCATGTACGTGCACGAGTCTATTCACGACGAGTTCGTGGCGAAGCTCAAGGCACACGCGGAGTCGCGTGTGGTGGGCCCCGGCAACGACCTGTCCAACGATATGGGCCCCCTCGTCTCCAAGCGTCAGCACGAGCGTGTTCTCGAGTACATCCGCATTGGTAAGGAGGAGGGCGCCACAATCGTGACTGGTGGTGCTCGCATTGGCGAGAAGGGCTACTTCGTGCAGCCCACCATCTTCGCCGATGTGAAGGAGAGCATGCGCATTTGCCAGGAGGAGATCTTCGGCCCTGTGACCTGCATCATGAAGTTCAAGAACATCGAGGACGCGATCGACAAGGCGAACAGTTCCATCTACGGTCTCGCGGCGGGTATTTGCACCGAGAGCTTGGACACCGCGCTGCGCTACAGCACCTACCTCGATGCCGGCACGGTCTGGGTGAACACTTGGAACAACTTCGATGCGTCTCAGCCCTTCGGCGGCTTCAAGCAGAGTGGTCTTGGCCGCGAGCTTGGCAAGGACGCGCTCGACCTCTACTCCGAGTCCAAGTCCGTCATGATCGCCCTCGATGGCCCAATCGTGAAGCCTTAATCTCGTAGCAACATTCCTGGCATGTAGAACAAGGAAAAATGCTTCTAAACCAACCCCCCCCTCACAGCAAGAAAATATCAGGATGAAAGAAAGTACGAAAAAGAAAAAAAAAAGAAAACTATAGTATCCCTAGTATAGATTGAAAAACAATCAGCACAGCGTTTTCTCGCTCTTTTTCTTTTCTCCCCCCATTCATCCGTTTTTTTGTTTGTGAAAAAAAACAAGACTTTTTTTTAAACACTATTTATCTCAAGACGGTTAGTGGGGAACCAACACTAAAAAAAAAAAATATTAAATATTTACAATGAAAGCGTGGCTACAATATCGTCCTAGCTCTTGACGCTTGGATTCTTGCGGTGCTTCTTTTCCGGCGCGCCACCAGACGCGTTGGGTCGAGGGCACTAGTAATTTTCCGTTCTTTTTTTCGCTCTTTTTATGTGTCGTGATTTTGCCTCTTTTTCTTCTCTTTTCCTTTTTTTACTCTTTTGTTTCTTTTTTTGTTTCTGTGAATCTGAGATGATTGTCAACCCAGCTAAATGACACACGCGCACCAAAACACACACGTGCGCTCATTAGCCGGACAGTGGTCACTCAGGGTTCGCAACTGTTTCTTCTCTTCCTTTTTTCTCTTTTTTCCCTCTTAGTTTCAGAAAACGAAACAATGAAAACGAATAATGCGAAAAAAATGAAAAAAAAACCTATTTTGTCCACACACACACACACACACACACACACACGCTCTCACTGGTCACGCATCACACAACCAGATCAAAACGAAAAGATAGTACCAATGCTAAAGCACCTGAACGCGTATTTGCGACGTTGTGTGACTGTGCTGGCCCCGTGTGCTGTCGTTGTTGTTGGGCGCGCCTGCAAACGTGGCTAGAGGTGGTAGCCTACACCCGTGCTCTCTCTTTTCTTTTTTTTTTTTCGTGTCGCTTATTTATAGCTTTTTCTCTTTTCTTTTTTTTTTAATTTTATTTTCGCAGTAACCGTTTCTTTTCTTGTGCTTCAATTCGGCAATGTGCTCGTTGGCAGAAAATCAAGAAATAGCCGAGACAAAGAGGAGAAGATGAAGAGAGGGGCCATAGCACTATTCTGTTGGTCGCTCGACAAACACGAGAGAGAGTGAGCGAAACGAAGAAGACGGAGCACGCCCATACGAAATCTTTGGTCGGGCTTCTGGGAAAATGAGAATAAATGGCGGCCGTTGCACTACTCGTCGCAGTCCGCTTACTCTTTTCCCATCTCTCCGTTTCACTTTCTTTTTGCTGTTGGTAACTTCCTTGCTCCTTTAACCTTTTCTTGTCGTGGAAAGAAAGAACGGCCGAGCGAATGATTTTTTCTCCGTGTTTTTTTTTTGTGTGCTTTTGGAAAAAAATGAAAAAATGAAGTCAAGGTGGTCGCTGGTATTCAATTCGGTTCAACCCGGCGACTACACAAGTGCACATACACACCGAGATGAATAAAACGACAATCAACAATCAACAATTAACAGTCAACAGGTACCCAAACTTTCCCCTCACCTCTCAAATCATTAGTGCTGGTCTCTTTTCTTCGAGAGCCCACGTGTTTTTTTTTCCCCCGCTCGTACACGCATTGCGCACCAGAGATGGTGCCTTGACGAAGAAAGACAAGGTACAGTTTTACTCCCTTTTCTCTCTTTTCCCCCTTCTCTGAGCCGGACAGTGCATGACACACACACACACACATACACATTCTCTATCTCTTTCGTGTTCCCCCTTTTTCTTTCTTTCTTTCTTTCTCTTATCCTGTGCGTTCTCTTGGCCGTTACCTGTCGTTCATCGGTGTGTGAAAGAAAATCTTTCACTTTACGCCACTTGAAGCAGTTCAAGTTTCGAAGGTGCACGCAGTGAACAAAAAACAAACGAGCAATTACTTTGTGCGTTCTTCTTTTTTTTTTTTTTAGATACTTGTCCACGAGAGATACGCATACATACACACACTTTTTTTTTGTTCTTTTACTTTTGGTATCAGCCTATTCTATTTTGACATTTTTTGCGTCTTCGTTCTGCCTTTTTTTTCCATTTCTTCTTGATCCTTTAGGCCCAACCACACACTACTCTTTCATATACAACAATAGATACACACACACACACAAAGAAAAGACAGTATATAAACCGAATTATCGGTTCCCTTGCGCTCTCTCGATTTTCTTTTTCTTTTCCCTCTCCCTCTCTTCGCGCTTCAACACCTCGTCTGATTTGTTGCGAGGGGTGAGCACGATACCAAAAACTCAGCGTCAGCAATTACACTAAAAAAGAGAGAATCCATTACTTGAGTGAACGGCATCGGCAATAAATAATAATAAAAAAAGAAAAAAAAAGAAAGAACCGACTCTCTTCTTTCATATTTCGGCACCAGCGCCCGCGACAATGCCTTCTGGCTCTTCGACTCCTTCTAACGATGCGGAGGAGACGTCGGGCTCCTACTCGTACTCATACACCACCGAATCTGGCCGTGACGGACACGATGACGCACGTCATGAGCGCACTTTCCGCATCTCGCTCGGACGTCTTGTGGCACGCGGCCCGGGAAGCACATTCCGCCATGAAGAGGATGGCCCCGTGGCAGAAAAGCCAAACGTGCGCTGTGCGTTCTACCTCAGCACTCACCACACACCTTCTCCGACCTCCTCGTCCGCGACGTCCCCCTCCGACGAGGAGGATGACGACGAGGAGAGCGCGCACACCACGCGCACCGCGACGCGTGCAAAGAAGAGTTCTGGCGTGGCGATGGGTGGAGCTGATGCGACGACGACGCAGCCCTCTTCATCTTCCTCCGCTGCGCCGCCGGAGACAGGTGCCTTGACGGCCTCCGAGAAAGCGGGCGAGCCATGGCACCGTGCGGAGAGCATCCCCAGTGACGCCACGAACGACACGGATGAGGATTGGAATGACGCCCACGTCCACCGCTCACACCACCCGTGGCGGGTGGAGCCCATAGTGGCAGATGCCACGGCGCCACGCGATGCCGTGACGGATGTTGACATTCAAATTAGCGAGACCGAGGACGCCACCCTCTTCGCAACGCTGCAGATGGGGGTCAGCTTGAACTGGTCTTTCACCATGACCTCACCAAATGACGGCGCCTCCAGCGCGGACGTGTGGCTTGTTTGCGAGATCATCGACGAGGTGCTCGATGGGTGTGCCTTGAAGTGCGCCATCCCGTTCCCGTTGCTGCAGTCTGAGCCGGCACCACATGCGCAGAATTCGCACACAGCTGACGCGACCGCACCGGCGGCACAGCTCGCCTCCATGCGTGCGGCAGCACTTCTCCAGAGTAGCGAGAGTCAAGGGACGACCGCCAGCACACGCCGCGAGCTCTTCACGGAAGACGCAGGAGGCGACGAGACAGAGGTCAATGACACCGCCACCGCTACGGGTGTTGGTGCAGACGCAGCGCACTCGTCGGAAGGCCTGCGCGCCGCCACACCGGAGTGGGAGCATATCCCATTTGTGTTGATGTTTGACACGGGCGTGCGCAGCCGCCGCTCGGGCTGGTACTTGCGCTGCTGCGTGGAGCCCGTTCAAGCGGCATCGACCGTCTCAGACCTGGCGCGACGAACGCCAAAGCGTGTGGTCGCCACCCTGCGGCCCACACCACCGCTGCGAAGCGAAGAGACCGTGCCTACTGCGGTGGCGACGGCGAGTAGTGCTGCTGCTGTTGGTGTTGTTGCGGCTGCTGCTCCGGTGGCTGCCGTGCCATCTCCCACACGTCCCTCCGCAGTGACTCGCCCTGACGATGACAGTCCCGCCGTGCCGTTGACGGTCGTCTCCACCCTACTTCCACACGACGACACACAACCTGTTCAAGTTCAAAACAGCAACAGCGGTGCCGAGGAAGTGAACATGAGTGAACTCTCTGATGCGAAGTCACCCTCCGCGCCCGTCTCAGCGCACGTGCCTGACCTCACCAAAGCATCCACCGCCGTCTTCAGCGCCGACGCCAGCGACGACGAGGCTCAACTGGATGAAGATGATCCGCACCTGTTGGCCCCATCTGAGAATGTCACCGAGAATGACGACAATGGCCGGCTCACACCTGAGCAGACCTTCGCGGATGAAGCTGGGGTGGCTGGGTCTCACCGTGCGCACAGCCTCGGCGCCTCCCTTGACCACGTCCACGACCACGAGAATGACCACGGTGACGACGCTGGCGATTCATCCGGCCCTGTCATGTCAACGCGGCTGCGAGGGGAAGGCGTGAACATCACACAAGAGACCTGGAGTGCGACTGGATCGGTCGCAGCTGGCCTGCAGAAAGGCCTTGACGACGGTATCTCACCGATGCCACGCAAACCACAAACACCCACCTCGTCCTCATCCCTGTCTGCGTCGATCTCCTCTTCACTAGGCGCCGCTGCGGCGGTTGTGGAGGTGGGAAAGACAGACAAACAAGCAAGGGGAGACGCTGACGCTGACACCGGCAATGCGAATCCTACCAGAGGTGCCACTGCAGAGGTCCCGACACGTGCGCCGCGGCTTCCAGCTGCCACCATTTATCTGCCCGACGAAGCCATTGGAATCCCTTCCTTGGTGGCGGTGGATGGGGCCGGGCCTGATCCTGAACTTCTCCTCCCACATGTTATGTCCACCACGACGACCATCACCACCAGTGGCGCAACCACGATGCCGACACGAACCGGCGCCGAGGCGGCTGTCCCTGGTGCGAAATCGCAGCTCTCGTCATTGGCGCAATCGCCTGCTGTGGCGGCGGATGTGGAGGATGTGCAAGATATTTTCACCCGCACCTTGAGCACGACGAGCAGTGTTGTGAGCAGCAGTAGCAGCGTCGTGACGACGGACTATGACGACAACGACCCTCTCAACACCGTGAACAGCAGACCAAGTGCGGCAGTCGGCTCTGGTCTTGTGTCGTCACCACGAGGCCATGATGGGAGTGACGGGGACGCGACGAGACGGAGTATCAGCCGCTCCCAGCCCTTTGCCTCCTCGGTGCTCTCCTCCACACGCCATCAAGGTCAAGACGAGGGCAACCCAGAAGAGGAGGAGGAGGGAGCAGAGGCAGGTGCGAAGCGTGCTTCGATGAAGCGGCGATCTAGCCCAGGCTCCGGCCCTGCCCCGCATCGCTCGTCGCAGACACAAGCCGGCCACCAACACCAGCACCGTCGCAGTCGTCATTTGAGCCTCGCAGAGGCGCTGGCGGCGCACCACGCTGGCGATATCGTGCCGTACGAGTCTACACAAGCCCGACCGCCACCGCCTGCCGGAGCGGAGAAGGCACACCCCATGCCACCACCGCTCTCCGCGGAGGAAATGCGAGATACACTGAGGAACACGAACACGCAGCGTGTTTCGCACTCGCAGTTGATTGTGTCTCCTGTGAGAAGACTCTCCTCAAGCGAGGTTCGCGCACCACGCGGGGTAAATCAGAAGAACAACAACGCTACCACCACCCCTACCACGGTGACCGAGCTGACTGCGACGACGAGCCGAGCCACGGCAGCCACCGAGGAGGTGCGCGAGAAGGCACAAGATGCGAACGAGCAGGCGGACCAAGACACGGTGAATGCGGATACCAACGCCCCCAAGACGGCCGCGACGGCAGGGTCAGCCTTGGAGGAAGTGAAGGCCCCAGATGCCGAACAAGAAAACAAAGAGGCCACCGAACACGAGGACGCGTACGAGGCTGTGACGGAGACGGAGAGGAACCCTGCTCCTTCCACCCCAACCCGAGCCACCACCGCAGCGCGTTCATCACTAACGAGCGGCCCATTCGTCGACACCGATGACGCGACGGGTGCCTCGCCGACCTCTGACGCCCCAGCTGGGCACCCTCTCAGCACCAGCGCCGACCGCTTCCCCGCACCACGTCCACGCCACTCGGCCTCCTCACGCGGGACCGACGGGGGGTTTGACGGGAATGCCGGTGGTGTCAATGGTGGGCAGCTCACCCACGTCCTCTTGGTCGGGCAGCAGTCTTTCACCTCGGCGAACCAGTTTACGAGCAGTGCGCCGGTGTCCCCTAAGTCCATCGCCTCCAATCGGCGGCACACGGGGGTGGATGAGGACTTTCTCACCTACAACACCGACCCCATCGGACAGGGCATGCACCTCATGCACTTCTCTCGCGTCCCTGCAGACCCGCAACGGAGCACGGCAGACGGCACCGTCGACGGAGGCGGCTCACCGCGACCACCGCGCTCACCACGTGGCGTCAACAGCGGCGATGAGAAGCATTCGAGCCCGGTCGACGCGGGCGTGGCACACGGTGAAGGCACACACACGCCCTCTTCCTACTCGTATACGTACTCGGATGACTACTCCTCGTACACGGACTACTCCGAGGAGGAACACAGCAGCGGCGAAACTGATGCCGCCACCGCCGCGCACCGTGAAGGCTCTCACGTCGCGGCGGTAACAGGTGGTGGCGGCGGCGGGTCTCCTGGCCGGCGAGCGCGTCATTCACGACGGCGTAGCCGAAGCGCGGCTGGACAGACCGCTCTGCCTCAAGCAGGTGCGTCTCAGCGAGCTGAACTGGCCTCTTCTCCGTCTCCGGCACCACCGGCTGCGAACATGCCCCCTGATGCGGACAACTCTTCACAGCCCCCCGCAGTGGAATCCACGGCGTTGGCGACCTCGGCCAAGGGAGACACGAAAGGCGAGAAGAAAACCTCGCAGGGGCTGTTCTGTTGTCGCCGTCGTGGCAAGCAGACGGGGAAGACGTCCTCGGTCGCGAAACCGGTCCCACTGGAGGTGCTGTACCAGTGCCTCACCGAGAGGGCAGAAGGCACTTCCGCGCGTGTCAGCACACAGGCGGAGCGCGTTGACGGAGAAGCGGTGCAGGCGACGGCAGAGGCGATGGACGCCGCTGTGTCGGCCGACGCAGACGCCCCACCGCGTGCTGTCCCTGCGCTTCACGCGGAGCACATTTGCGTCTTTCGCTTTCCTCACCTAAGCCGCCCAGGCGCCACGCGGAAAGGACAGCCCGATGCAAGTGGTGCTGTGCCGAGCCAGTCAGAAGAGAACGGTGTGAAGGACGCTTTAGTGCCCTCCTCCAGCCTTCGCGAGAACACGGCGTCACTGCCGGACTCTGCCGAGGCCAGAACAATCACCAGCGCGGCGGATGGCAGCCTTGGAGAAGGTGGCCAGACGGCGTTGCTCCTCGCGGAGAACATGCGGCAGCTGATCAACAAGCTCAACCGCGCTGACCCCGCCCAGCGCCCTTCCGTGCTTTCTGCGGACAGCACTCTCCTCCGCAGCGCACTCGACGAACGGGCCGAGAGAGCGGCATCGGCGAGCGCGCCGCCTCAAGTCGGGGCAGAGGGGAGTGTGCAGGAAGGTGGTGCGACGACGACCGTGGGCCAGCACGCTTCGCCATCATCGGCTCACAACAGCACCGTCACAGAGGGTGACGAGGATGCACAGGGTGGTGTGTCCGCGGTGAAACGCACCTCCTCCTCGTCAACAGATCAACGTCCTTTTGTGCGCGTTGGCCCAGCAGCAACAGCAGGAGCCGCCGCAGCCTCAGACTGTTCCGATGCGATCCGTGGACAGGAGGAGGCGGTAGCGTCAGACACAGCGCTTCATACCCACGCGACAGACACAACGCTGCCTTCTCTCTCCGCTGCGCCCCAGTCGGCTCCCAGCCATACCCCCACGGGCACACAGGTGATGCCGCTGCCGGAGATTGCCAACATCGATGCCGTGCAGAAGGACACGTACGACGGGGCCACAACCGAACACGGCGCTGCCTGTGAGGAGGACGATGAAGAGACTGAATTGGCAATTCGCAGCAAGACGGTGGGCCCGTCTCTGGTGAACGTGCCCTTTGACCACGATGAAGACCGCGACGATGAAGACGGCGGTGAGGCGTTGCAGCCCCACAGTGAGGGCAGCACGAAGGACGTCCTTCCGCTGCCTCGCTTGTTCGCGGAACTCCAGGTGGACCCGCTGCCACGGCTTCAGGCCTACGTATCTGTCGACCCGCTGCCCTACCTTTATGCGAGCTACACCGTCGAGCCGCTGCCATTCCTGACGGCCTTTTACTGTGTGGCCCCGTTGCCGTACCTCTCCGCGTGGGATGCGCAGCCACCGTGGGTGAGGCCGGAGACGGGCGTGTCGCTGCGGTCCATTGCGCCCCCCAGCGTGCGGCGGTACTTCTTCTTTGTCGGCATCACAGGCCTGTCACGCGTGTCAGGCTGGCTCGCGCAGAGCGGGGTGATGCCGGGAAGGACCGACCACGATGCATGCACACAGCTCCGCGTCAGCCTGCTCGCACGTCACCGTGACCCGCTCTTTCCCGCATCGACCTCATCTGGGGTGCCCCACGCACATCGCCTCGCCACAGGCTCCGTCTTCTCGTTGCACGCTCACTCGGCACGGCGACAGGCGGCGGCGGCGCGGGACGCGTGGTCAGACGTGCTCATTTTCAGCGAACCGGCCTTGCGCGAGGCCATGGCGCTGCTGGTCCCTCAAATCGTCAAACGCAACGCGCCAGATGAGCACGTGCAGCCCAGCGCGGACACCGTCAACGCCGCAGCATGGAATAGCGCGAACCAAGACGATGATGATGACGAGGATGCGCACTTGGATGACGTGGAGGTCTACGTGCAGGTGGAGCGGTGTGTGGTGCGACACGTCATGGAGACGTGCACAAACATGACTGTTCCACACACTGACGCGGCAACACCAACGATGCTCCCCTCGAATGCCCCAGAGGACGCCACTGCGATGCCGCCTGCCGTGCCATCGCAAACAAACAGCACACTCGCCATTAGCTTGTCCAATCGAGAGTCTTCGTCCCTGAACGTTGCGGACAGCTCTATACAGTTTTACTCTGAACACTCCGAGAAGGCGGAGGAAGAAGAAGAGGAAGTCGTGGTGCCGAAGAAGGAGGGGGAGGCCAGCGACGGACCTGATGTGATCGTCAGCACCACGAGTAGTGGAGATAACAGTGCGCTCTCCTCAAGTAGCCCTCCGGCACCGCTCCCGGCGACCAAGCTGCCCGATGGGCGGTGCCGGCCACCGTCTGCGACGGCCAGTGATGGCTCAAACAGCGCCGTGATGGATTCTGAAGAGGCTGAGCGAGAGGCGGCAGAGGCGACGGCACAGCCTGTGGACTGGAGTTATTATGAGGTCACATGGGAGCCCCTCACCGTGTCTCCCGCGGTCGGCCTGCGTGCGTTGCAGAACGCCGCCGCGGCCTTCACGCACTACCACCGCGCCACGTCTTCGCTCGGTCAGAACGCATCAAGTGTAGCCTCCGATGCACTACAGAGTGCGTTCGCACTACCACTGCGTGCGGTGCGGGGGGACCGTGGTGTGCCTGCCATGGGCGTTGAGGGTGAAGATGTGCTGTGGAGTACCGTCTCCGTCTGCCACAGCAAGGCCTTCTACGAACCTCCACAGACCGCTCACGGCGACAAGCCCGGCACCCCCGTGGAGACGACGACGGCATTGCACAGGGCAGCGTCTCGACTGGATGGACTCTCCGATGCGATTGCGACGTACCAGCGGAGCGTGACGTCCGTGCGCTGCGGCTTGTCCTCCGCGCACGAGATTGGCGGTGGTGATCGTCGCGTGGGATTCGAAACCACACACTCGAGCGTGTTCGGTGCTGCGTCGCGTCCTCTGACTGTTCTGTGGGATACCATTCCAGGCGCGAACACCGGCGAGAGCCCGCGCGAAGAGCTCGGGGAGGAGGAGACGCAGTGGATGGGGACGCGTGCTGTGGCGCCGAATGCATCATCGGCCGTGACGGCCTCGTGCTGCTCGGTCGTGCTGCGATGCGGCGTGGTGGTGCTGGAGCAGGTCGCTCACGTCACGTGTGGGGCCCCACTGCCACTCGCCGCCCTCAGCATTGCCTCTGCGCACGAGGGGGAGCTCGTCAGGGCGGAGCCGTGCGCCGTCACGGCTGAGGTCGCGACGCCGACGTTCCTGCAACAGGCGCCTGTTATGCGCTATGATGTCTCTGTGCAAACGGTGCTCACAGCCGCGGCAAACCCTGCTCTCCTTCTGGTGGTGCACAGTGCGGCGGCCACGACCACGGTGTTCGGCACAGCGAGCTTCTCCCCATTCCTAGCGTCGCTGGGCGGTAGTCAAGATGGAGTAGATATGTGGCTGCCCTTGTACGCGCCTGCCTCCGCTCTTGCAGAAGACAGTGGCGCTCAGCACGAGATAGAGGCGGAAGCGGAAACGGACACGAGCGTGGCGAACCGTCGTCATGCAGAAGGACGCGTGCGTGTTGGCTGGGTGCATTGCGATGTGGCGTGTGCGTACGCGAGTTCTGCCCCGCTGCTGCTGCTGCAGGAAGAGGAGGAGGAAGACGAGGGGAAGAAGACACAGCAGGCCACAGTGAGACGCCGCCGTCGTGCTGCGAGCCGGCGCGAGCCTGAGACGCAAATAGAGCAGTGCCTGTGGAAGCGCACAGATGCCTTGCGCCGCTGCGTGCCCCTCGATCTCGCCAGGGCGGCGGCAGCGCAGGCCCAATCTGACCCGCAGACCGCCATGCGGCTTGTTGATCTCACTCTGGTCGCGGCGACAAATGTGTTTGCGCCTTCTGCTGGGCCTCGTAAGGAGGCATGTAATGCTTTCTGTGAGGTGGAGGTTCTCAAGAAGAAGACGGCGCAGCAGTCACGCCGCACTCAGAAGAGCCAAGAGGCCAGCGTGGTTCAACCGGGCAGGACAGACCGCAGCCGCACTGGAGACCCCGCACGGGCACCCAGCCAGCTCTCCGTCGCGACATCGTCGGCGAGCACGGCAATCACGACCACGGCTGCTACGCCGTCAAACATTTTCCCCATGACAGACACCGTGCCGCATGCGAGCGAACCGACCTGGCAGCACACGTTCCGTCTCGGCGTTGACGGCAACGGCGTCCGCGCGGTTGTCGTACGTCTGTTCAGCTGCTCCGATGAACCTACCGCAGGCAGCCCCTCGCAGCTCATTGGCACCGTCACGTTGCGCACCGACCTGTTGCTTCGCCTGAGCACGACGCAGAGGGCCGTCTGGCTGCCTGTTCTCCCCATCGAAACCGATCGTGGCCGCGATCGTCCTGTGCAGGCGCCACGCGATCTCGTGGCAGAGGACAAGATGTGCATTGCCGCACTGCTCATTTCAGTCACACAGCTGAGCCCGTTGGGGCGGCCCTTGGTGGCACCGCTGACGCGCTACGGCAGTGCCGCGGTGTCTTCGCCGTGGCTGGGATCGGCTTTGCTAAAGACATGCGGCCTTCCCAGCCGCACACGTCCCGTGCGTGTGCTCGGTGACCGCCTCACGAGCCCAGACGGAGGTGAATACTCTAAGGAGGAAGAAGAGGCCTTGCTGCGCTTGGGTGCGCCGCTCTGTCTGACTAGACCATTGGAGCCATCCGCCACGAACGCTCCATCACCGTTCTTTGTCTACCGCGATGTGTGCGTGCACTGGCCGTGGCTGGCGCATCTTCTGCAGGTCCACGGCGGGGCGGCGTATCTGCTCGTCGAGCCGCTGTTGGCGAGCGGCACGAAGGAGGATTTGTTTCTCACGCCGTCGACAGCCACTGACAGGGCTGCTCAGCGGTTCGGACTGGCGCCGGTTGGCAGCCACGCCGATTGTCTGCGACTTCTCCACGCACCACACACGGCAGCCACGCGCTCCCGCCGCCGCCTCCACCGCGAGCAAACACATGAGGCGGAGACGTTCACGTCCGTGTTCGTTCCAACCACGTCAGCCACGCCATCACCGACCTCTCTCGTCTTCTGTGGGGAGGCGGTGATGGGGCTGCGGTACCGTGTTATGCACGGCCGCGCTGGCCAGCCGACCTGCCATGATATCGTCCTTGCTGAAGGTGAGTGGCACGCGGACGCGGGGCCAGCAGACGTGCAGGCAGGGCTGACCCCGCTAGATCGTGTCGCTGCCGCGTCTGTTGATGTGCTCCTGTGCCCGCTGACGGCCCAATGGACACCCCCCATCGCACCCGTAACGCAGAGCGGTGGCGTGGGGGCTAGTGCCCAGCTCGTCATGCCGTGGACGCCTGCTTCCAAGCACGATGGCCGGGCTTTGACGTATCCCCAGCACGTTGAGCCGGGTGTGCTCTCGTTTCAGCTCGAGGTATTTCCACACATGTCTGAGTCAACACCACCCGCCGTGGAGGACACAGAGGCGGCGCCGTCAACACACGCAATCCGTGACGCCTGTCGGTGGACGTGGCCTGATGTGGGTGTGGTGGCTGCGCTGGAGCTGTGCGTCGAAGACTGGGTGGACGTACCTGCAGACTGCACAGAAGGCGAGAGCCGAGGCACACGCGGTGACGACGACAACACCGCGCGCTGCGAGTGGTGCCCCATGCGTGCGGCGCGCTGGCCGGCGTTGGGTCTGTCTGCTGTGGAGCTCGTCCTTTCGTCTGAAGACGACGCGAGCGATGGGAAGCCTCTGTGTGTGCCGTTAGCGAGTGTCCACACCGCACCCCAGCAGTGGACATCGTCTCGCCACTCCGCTCTCTCTCCCGCCGGCTCGCACGCGAGCACTGTGCGCGGCATTCGACAGGATTGCGGTGACGTCGCAAAGGTAAAGAAGGATGACGACAACACCGACGACGCATGTGCGGCGAACGTGCTGCGCCTCGAATGGCCTGCACGACGCTTCCCGTGGTTCTCACGGCTGCCCCCGACGTTGGCTCTACGCTGGCATAGCAAAGCGCAAGAGACTCGGCAGGAGACGACAGAAGATAGCGCGGCACTGGTCGGCGCAACGCTTGTACCACATTTGGCGTCTTTCGCCTCTCAGGCCGGCCGTGTGTGGCTGCCTGTGCGTGCTATCCGCCCATGCACGCCAGAGAAGGGCACGCTCGGCTCGCATGTTGGCTTTGTGTGCGTGCGGTACCGCCACAACTTCATCGCGTCCGAGTCGGTGCCAAAAGGCGTGCCACGACCGCTGCTGACCCTCTCGCCAGCGCTTGTTGTAGTCCGTGTGGAGCAGGTGCGACAGCGACCACCCAAGTCGATCTCGTCTGATTCTCACTTGGACGCCCCGCACCCACGCCGCGGGCAGACTGTGCCAGTGGTTGTGGGCTACGAGGGCTACTCGTATGGTCTCTCGCGAAAGGTATCGTTGAACCTGCTCACCGACGGCGAGGACACTGTGCCGCAAGTGACATCAGAACCGATTGTGTTCCCATTTTATCCCTCTGTGGAGCATCTGCCGCTCATGCAGACCCCTCTGGGCGTGCTCAACGTGAATCAGTCCATGTCGGCAACACCATGCCACGCGCCAGCCCCGCATACGACGCCCGATCAGCCTACTTTGCGTGTACAGGTGGTCTTCACGGACCCTCTTTCGCACACAAGGACCGTGGGCTTTGCGCTCGTTCCCCTAGCAGCGAGGCCGTATGACCACGTTTGGGTGCCTCTCTTTTCCGAGAAGCCGGCGCCACGGCCTGAGGACGACTGTGATGCGCCGCGACGCTGGCTGGGCGAAGTGCAGCTGCAGTGGCGAACCCTGCCCACACCCACAATGAACACGCTGTCGACGTGCCCATCGTCTTGTTCTGCGCCGTTGTCTGACCTTCAACTGCCGCAGACCATGACCATGACGGCCACACTGATGCCCATGACACAAGGCACTGCTGACGCCACGGCGTGGTCGCCAAGCCTCGACACAAGAGAGGATGACGTGACGCGTGCACGCACAGACACGGAGGCCCCGTCTCGCACCGCAACGCCACCGCGAGCCACATCAGCAGGAGTGGATAAAAACGATGAAGCAGGTGAGGAGACAGTGGCGCGTCAGACGTGTCAGTACGCCGTGCTTCAAAGCATCCAGTGGTCGCCGGCAGCGAACACCGCCGAGGAGGAAGAAGAAGGACATGACGGGGATGAACTCTGGATAGTGTGTGTGCGTGCGGCAGGGAGTGGCCCCACCCGTCGAAACCAGACGAAGCCCATGATGTGGTCTGCTGAAAACGCATCAGCGCCTGGTGACGTGCTCGAACCAACTGTGGACGAGGTTGTGCTCCAGCGCGCCGCCCCGAGCGCTTCCCAAACGGTGCGCTTCACGGCGGCAACAGCCTCGGTGCCAGCCACGGGTGGTCCTCACACAGACCGGGCGAAGTCAGCCTTCATTGCGCCGGCCGATGCGCTGTTGATTCCTTTTCCGTGCAGGACGTCCTGTTCTTCTGCTTTGCAAAAACAGACACCTCGCGCACGAACGGCAACGAAGGATGAGATGATACCGTTTGTGGTAGAGGTTCTGCGAGGCACACCCTCGACATCGACAACAGCCGCGACGTGGAGGGTGGTAGGGTCTAGTCGAGTGGAGTACTACCATCGTGTGCTGCTGAATACAGGGACGCAGTCACCACCCTCGCTGCGGCGCTATTCACTGCCACTGCGAGCCAAAGAGACCAATGACGTGCACTCGCCGGCGATGGCAGGCCTGCTGTCCTTCTCGGTGGTGAGCACCACAGCGTCATCCCCAAAGTGGTTCCCCCTAGCGCCCCTGCCACACCCGGAGCATGACCGTTCAGGGAACAGCTGCAAACAATGTGTCTCACCCTTGCCTCGTCCATCTGCCGCACTGTTCCACATCCTGCTCACTGACCTCCACCTTGAGCACACCATTGTCACCAACAAAAAGCGCGACGACTTCTTTGGAGGAGGTGCCAGCGCGGTGCGTCTCTGCGTCGCGCGTGCCGGCAAGACGGGCACCGACTCGTTTGACATGACGCCCACCACCGAGGCAGGTCGGCTGCAGTGGGCTGCCGATGTGTGCCTGAGCCCAAGCATCGACGATGACGACCAGGACCAGCTCCACGCGCGCTTTATCATGGGCTCTGCGAGGTCAGGCAATGCGGACAGGACACGTGAGAACTGCGAGGACGGCGGCGACTACACGTCATGCTTTGCTCTCAGCCAGCCGTGGCAGACCGGCACGTGTGTGTCCACGGAAGAGACCGTGCTGTACGACCCCCTCACAGGTCTGGCGGTTGGCTCTGCCTCGTGGGAGTGGCGCCTCCTCACCACCTCTGAGGAGCTCTACAACCCACGCAGTCTCTTCTTTACACGACGGGGCGAGCTCACCGTGATGAGCTGCGCCGGGCTCGTACAAGGTGACGTGGAGGCCCTTCGGGAGTGTGCCTGGCGCTACCAGCGACTCCGCCACCTGGCAGAGCGCCGACACGAACAGGGCAAGCGCCTCAGCCAGAAGCACCGCGAGCTGCTCGCGGCAGTGCGTGCGGCACTTGATGCGCTCGTTGTGCGCGCCTCGATGGATGCGGTGCAGTCCGCACGAGCCGACAGCGCAACGGAGCGGCGGGATATTCTCACCGCGCAGCGCCAGAGTGGATTCCGCCTGAGCTTGTTTACACCAGACCCAGATGTGCGTGTGGCGGACATGTACACACGTCCCTTTCGTGCCCCCACCGCCCTCCACGTTCTCAGCCACTGCGCATCGCTGGAGGTGCCGGTGCAAGAGACAGACGTGCCGCCCGTGGTGCCGCTACCTCCGTTGCCCGCCACCACAGCTGAGGCAAACACGCCGAGGCCCACCCACGAAGATGGGCTGCTCCGCGCGACCCTGTACGCGCCGTTCACCGACGACGATGGGAATCAAAACCACAGCAGCCACTCGGCCTCGACTGCCACGCTGCAGCTCGACTCGTGTGAAGCGCCGCAGCATCCCACCAGCGCCACGTTTATCGAAGGCGGTGGGGCGCTTGGTCGGGGCGATTGGGTGCTGGAGGCGCCATCTTGCGCAGACCCGCGGCCCACCGTGGAACACCAGCTCGTCCGTCTTCACCTCTTCAGCGCACCACAGAAGGGACTTTCTTTGCTCACCTCCGCGGTGTGGCAGACTGAGGTGACACGCGGCGACTCTGTGCTGCAGTGCCTTCGTGTGCGGCTGCCGGCTCAGGTGCTGATGTGCGGTCGGCGTCGCGAGGACACGCGCCAAGCAAACACGCACAGAAATATTCCTCTGCGCATGCGACTGAGCTACGGCTTCTCCGTTCATGACGCAGATGTGTATGCCGTGGATGTTCCCATGACGATGGCCCCGCTGCCCACCACGCCTTCACACGGCGCTGCGGTCTGCGAGTGGACGACGACGTGCATGGCGTCGCGTGTGCCGCGTGTGGGTCAGTTTGGTGCCCGCCTGCGTAGCGTGACGCTCTTCGTGGATACCCTTACCGATCTCTCACCGGCAGGCGGCGTGCGTGACGGCCGCAGCCGGTGCCCGGCCTCCGGTGAGGGTGTGCTTCTCGGCTGCCATGAATGGACCTCCGAAGACGAGACTGCGCTGTTTGGCGATGCTGGCGTGAGCCAGGGCGAGGTGCTGTGGGTGGAGTGCAGCCCGACTGGGGGTGCCATGCCTGAGGCCAGCGCGGCACCATGCGCGTTGCTCTTGTCACGACAGCCTCTCTCGGCTGCGTGCCTACCCAGGCCCACACCTGCGTCTAAAGGTGAGCGCAGGACTCTTCGTACGCTACAGGTGGAGGAGGCGGCGCTGACCATGACCGGCGATGTCGGCGTGGTGAGTGCGTGTGATTGCAGGTGCTCTCTCCTGGCTGCCAATTCTTCTTCGCCATCGTCGATGATGTGGCAGCGTGTGGTGTCAAACGTTCCCGCTTGGTCTCTCTCACGCAGCGTGGCAGCCCTCGCTGAGGCGGCTGAACGTTGCGAGACACTGGTGACTGACACCGAAGGCGAGGCGCCGGCCGTAGCTGTGGCTGACACAACGGTGCACGAGCAGAAAACGGTGCAAGAGGATGTACACAATGAAAGTGCAGAGAGCCGCGGCGAGAGTGACGCTGAGGATGGGGATAGGACAGAAAGCGATGAAGACGAATCAGCATCGAGTGACAGCGATGAATCCACCGCGTCGGCTTCTTCTGCCCCGTCTTCAGGCTCTTCAGATTTTAGTGCATTCGATGGCGACCATGACAGCGCGCGAGATGAAGAAGCTGCGAAGAAGAAGAAGGCCAAGAAGGACAAGAAGGTCGCGAAGACGGCAAAAGCTAAGAAAGTGACCAAGCAGCCACCCAAACGTACGGGCAATGCCATGGCAGAGCTGCAGAGTCTCCTCGCCCGTGCCGCCTCTGCTGGAACTGTCACACCCGCGCCCACAACCCCCGCCGCAACGGTTAATGCGGAGCCCGTGAGCCCGTCTCCCAGTGTCCAACCCGGAGAGGTCACTGACTCGCATGTGTGTTGGCGTGCACTGACGGAGGCGCCGAACACACCTTTTTCTATCGTGCCTATCGCCACCCCTTCATCAAGGGCGCCGTCGACGCCACAAGAGCACCAGGTCATGGTTGTGCTGCGCGCGTGCCCGCACACCACGGCATCATCGAGCTCGATGTCGAATACCGTGTATGTGGCGTGCGGCTCTGTGGAGGCGATGATGGATGGGCTTGCCTGCGACCGCGCCGACAACACCATCAGCAACGGATGCGGCACGTCGTCATGGCCGGTGTACCGCATGACGAACGCACCGTGCCTCGACGCGGATGCGCAGAGCGGTGGCGGCAGCGAGTACAGTGCAGGCTGCTCTGCCGTGTGGTCGCGACTCCGCCAGGCGGCAAGGCAAACAACCGCGCCAGACAGCCACGAGGTCACACGAGTCGGCATCTTGAAGCTGAACTGGCGGGTACGTACATCAGAGGTCAGTGACGTGAACAGCACTGCGGCTCCTGCAGCGGTATCTCCACCACCACCCTTCGACGCGGAAAAAGCTGACGACGATGATGGCACCACAACGGTGCCAGACGGGGAGGACGAGAGAGGCCGCGATCACATTCAGCGTCTGTTCCACCCAACTGTGCCGGGTGTGGAGATCGACGTGATGGACTTGTCCACGTTGGCGCAAGAGGCATCACGTGGTCGCCACTCTGACGCAGTGACGAGGCGTGACATTGACAGTGGCAATAGCCTGCCTGAGGACCGCCACGGGCCTTTCTTTTCTCTCCAGCGTGAGCTCACGGCGATTGCCTTGGCGCACCACGAGGAAGAAGAGGAGGCGCTGGAGGTGTGGCTAGACCGGCTAACAGCTGTTCAGGCCGCCCACCGCGCCGCCAGCCAAGCGCACACACAGGATTGGGATTGGGTCGTGCGAGCGGTGCACGTGGAAGGGATAGAGCTCGTGCGCTTTGAGGATGAGACGCTGGCAGCGTCGCCGCGGTTTGCATCGTCGTCGCCCTCACGACCACGCCCGCCTTCTCGGCACACGACAACGCGGTGTATTGGTGATTTGGTTGTCCACGTCACACATCGCCACCGCGCACTGAGTGCGAATCGTGAGAGTGATGGGCAACGTACGCATGTGCCGTCAGCACCTCCATCAGTCATGCTGTGCGAGCTGGCGCTGCTGGATTGCCCCCAGCGTGATGATGCTAGTGAGGAGACCAGCGCTGCGGCACCGCTGAGCCCGCTCAGCTTCAACAGAAACGCGTTTCACGGTGGCTCACCGAAGGAGCTTTCGTTGACGGCGACGTCCAAGAAGGTTGTGAGGATGGATACTGAGAGCACGCCGCTGGCCTCTGCCACGTTTTCTGATGCCCAATGCACTGAACGCGAGCCTGACTGGCTCGTTGGCGTGGCGCGGGCAGAGGCGTGTGCAACCGCTGCGAAGACAAACGCACACGACAGCAACACTCACATGAATACATCCACCCCAGCGCGTACAGCGTGCACGCTTTTTGAAGCCCACTTTGAGCCGCTGACCTGGGCGCTGCGACCGGCCCACGTGAAGACGCTCAGTGTCCGTGAGTCAGCCAGGATAGCCCTGTGGCAGTTGGCAGAGGGTGAGACTGAATCAGAGGCAAGGGCAACGCCTACCGTGGCGCGGCTGGGCGACGTGGCGCTAGGTCCCCTCTTGGCGCAACTTGCAGCGTACACACAGACAACGACGACGACGACCACGATGCACGCCACGCCGGATCTGACTGTTGTGTCTGCGTGGATGCCGTTAGAGCGTGCCGCTGAAGTGGCTGGTCAGCAGAACTCGTCAGCTCAGGGCTTGAGAGGAGGAGGGCCACACCTTCAGCAACACCAGGCGCGTGTGCGGGTGTGTCTGGAGCGGGTACCTTCTGCCACACCCTCGTCTACCGCCACCATCACCAACACAGCCGCCAACGTATTGCGGGAAGACCAGGTCCCTGCAGTGCCATCGCCGTCTTCCGCGCCAGCCGCACGCAGAGAGACGCTGCTTACGTTGTGCGCGCAGCTGGATCGCATCACCGTGGAGCCCCGACAGACGAGCCGCTCTGCTGGCCCTCAAGCCACTGTGCCTCTTCCGCCCCTCGCCCTCTTGGCGAGCCACATGACGACCCAGGGATTGGGCTACAGCGCGGCGCCGTCTCCGTCAGGCCTCCTCTTCTCCACACACCTGCTCCCTCTCGTCGAGACCAGCGCCACTGCCGCAGCGGCACCACCTCATCGCCGCCCTCAGCCGACCACATCGGCCTGCAATGGGCTCGCCGCCCCTGCCGCCCCTGCCGTGGCTGTGCCTGTGCCTGTGCCTGTGGCAGTGGCGGAAGCGCCGCCATCGGGTGGCAGCAGCACGTCACCGTCTGTGGTATCTGCGCCTAGTTCGCAATCTGGCTTGCCAGCAGCGGTGCAGGTATCGTCGCACACGCGTGCTTCTGGTCGGCGGGCGAGCACCGTCGCGGGGCAATCTATGGGTGCGGAATCTGACAAGGCCCGTCCTGTCGCGCGTGAGGTTGACCTCAGTGAGAGCCACACACACGCTGAGACGGAGGACGACGATGACGCCGCCCAAGACCTGCACCACCCCGACGCGGCACCGCAGCAGAGCTCGTTCGAGAGCTTCAGCGGTGATGACGACACCGATGACGACGATGTGCAACGAGACTGCAACACAGCTCGTGCAGAGCCAGCCTCAGCTCCGGTCACCAGCGCCTCTGCGACTATCGGCGGCGGCGAGGCTGTGCTGGTACCCGTGCACAGCATCTTCTGCTGGCGACAAGGTGTGCCTGTGGGTCGATTGGATGACCATACCGCCCGCAACACCCGTCCGTCACCGCTGCCGCCACGCTTCTACCTTGTCCGCACAACCCGCAGCACTGACTGCAGCGACCTGGACGAGGAAGCGAAGCTGGCCACGCAGGCCATGTCGTCGCGTCTCGGTGTCGTGGCAGAGTCGCAGGTGGCAGACGTGTTGGGCAGCGTTTCCGTACCCGATGTGGATTGGGCCTGGCTGCTGGAGACGGTCGCCACGCGACTCTCACAGGGCGAGGTAGAACCGGTGACGCTGCAGACCGACTTGCGTTTGGTACTCACGCACCCTGATGTCGTCATCACGCTGAGGCTCTTTCTCTTCACAGCTCCGACAGCCTCACTTGTGCGAGCGATGGAATGGTTGTCAGAGAAGGAAGCGTTGGCGAGGGCACAATCTGATCATGACGCAGACGCAGGTGCCGCGGAGGACATCGCACACACCACGGCGGCGATGCTGCCGCAGCTAAAGGTGTCGGATGCTGTGCTGGCGACGGATCCAGCTACTGTTGGGCCTGGCGCAGCCATGTGCACGGTGCTCATCCCACACAGGGAGACCACCACCACCACGTCTGCCGCAGCGGTACCGCCATGCTTCGGCAAGGTGCTGACGCTTCTTGTTGGTGGCCTCGGCCGTGTGGCTGGCCTCGAGAGGCTGCTCCGCCCACAAGAAGGGTGTGTGGCGTCGATGCGTCAGTTTGCATGGAGGCGTGCATGGGCCTCGCTGGCGAGAGAGTGGGACGTGCCGGACTCGGCCTGGACGGCGCAGCCGCAAGTGAGGAGGAGAGATGGGGGAGAGGCTGCCACGGCGGTGCGGCCTGGGCCTCTTCAGGCAGCCCCGCAACGTGGCGTGCTACGCACCATCGCAGCCGCCCAGCCTTCTCATCCGCCATGGCATGTGCTTCCTCCCCGACATGATGAGCAGACTGAGGCAGCGGCGGCGTGGCAGTGGTCTGTGCTGGCTGGCAGTGGCGGTGACATGCTGGAGCGGATGAGAAATCGCACAGGCCACGTCCTCTGCGCGTACCAGCGCACGGTGGCGAGAGACGACACACACGCGAGGGGCGAGTCTGAAGAGGCGAGCCCAGAGTGTGAGTGGATTATTGTGGTAGATGGTGGCTTTGCACACCGCCCTGTGCCGTGTGCCGCGGAGCGTGTGTCCTCGGCGTTCTCTCCACTCTCACAACCGCAAGGCCTCGCCCACCCGGCATCGTCGTCCTCTCGACGGACGTCGGGGCGTGCTGCGAGACTGAGTGGCGCCGTGCCACGCGTACCAGCATCCGCCATCAGCACTGCCAAAGGGCTGCGGCGGCCTCTTCTACACCGCACCTCGCACGCCCTCGCGGGGTCAGCGCCGCCAGCGATGTCAGCCGACGTCCTACAAGATACCCGGTGTGGTCTCGAGCAGACCCTGCGCGTGCAGCCGCTCTGCTTGGCGCCGTGCGCGAGCGTGCAGTGGAACCTCCTGCGACGACGCGTAGCGACGATAGCGGATTGTCTCGTGCACGACACAAGGAGCCAACGTGCCACGCCGGCCACACCACCGGCGGGCAACGATAGCGCTGCCGCCGGCGTCATGTCTGGCGCAGACTCGACCTCTTCACTGACATCGGTTCTGCTCAGCCATGCCGAGCGTGTCGCAGCGGGTCTGCGCAGCGGTGGTGAAGAGGCACCCGTGCAGGCGCGCTACGCGCATCACACAGGCGTCGTGGTGGCAGACACGCTGTGGCTGTTGGGCGGCTGGCGTGTGGTTCCGGCCACGAGCTTCAGCCAAGACCACCCCGACACGCTCCCCTCACGCCTCATGACGAGCGCGATGCCGTCTTCTTCCTCGTCCTCTTCGCCGGAGGTCTCGCCAAACGGTGCGGCGGATGGCGGCCTGGTGGCACGGCGCCGGTCTGAGGTGCAGCGCGCAGCCTTGATGGCCACCGCCGCACCGCGGGAGCAGGACACGACCACCGATGCCGAGAAGGACGCTGCCTCGTCGCCACCACTTTTCCTGTTTGACGACCGCGAGGACACCACTGCGCTGTCCGTGGCTCAGAGCACCACCCAAGCGACGACGAGGCACGATGTGATGAGCTGCCATGTCAGTTTACATCAAGACATTCGCACCCTCGACCTCCGCACATGCGCCGAGGGTTCTGTGCCCGTGCTCGTTCGCAGTCTCCCCCACAAGCCGCCCTCTGCGTCTTGCCGCGGGATCGGCCCGAGAGACACCACCACCACCACCCCTTCTTGGCCGCATCTCGTCGCACTCGACGCGGCGCCACAGCTGGCATGCCACGTCGCGATGACGAGCGGCGACTGGATTGTCCTCTTTGGCGGTCTGACCCCAACAGAAGTGGTCTGGGAGGGCGAGGAGCCGCCTCTCGCCGCCACAGACGGTGTCTTTCTCTTTCACACACGCCGCCTTGTGTGGTATCAGCACCGACGCGATGCGGTACGCCGCGGTGGCGCTGAGTTTAGCACCGGCCGAGCACACACCAAGTCACACGGCGGGTCGAGGCGGCACATACGCCGCGAGTCCACCGCAGCGGAGGACCAGCAACGCCGCGAGGCAGTCACCGCGCGGGTGCAGCAATGGCCTCTCGCCCGATATGGCCACGCCGTCGCGCGTGTGCCGACATCACGGCTGTCAACTGCGCAGCTGGTCGGCGCGTGCGGCGGGGTGGACCCCGTCCTCGCACAGCCCGTGGACGACGAGGCCGTCTCCACCCAAGGCGAGGCCTGGACAACGTACATTGTGTACGGTGGTGCCACCACGACGATCAGCACTGGCCATCAGTGGCTGGTGCCGGCCGAGGAGGTGCTGTGGGTGTGCCATGTTCACGCCCGCGATGCGTTGGTGCGATGGCAACGCGTGCACATCCCCACCACCACCACCTCGCCACTGACGTCTCGATTCTTGCCGTCTGTGCAGGTAGTGCCGATGCCAGATGGGCTGGCGGCTCACTGCGAAACGGCGTCCAACGCGCCGTCGACAGGCACGCCGGACCCCATGGCAGGCCACGTGATGACGCTGACCCGCACCGTGCCGCAGCGGCCTCAGCAGCGAGCAGGCGCGGTACTCTCGGTGGCGGATCTCTGTGGAGGTGGCGGTGTCGCGAGTAAGGCGAATACACACGGCGCTGCTCAGCACTTTGTGCTTATTGTCAGCGGTGGTTCAGCAGAGCGCACGGTGTTGTACTCCACTGCCGCTGCTGCTTCTGCTTCTCCACGTGCGGCAGGAAGCCCGTCGTTAAGCTTAGACATTAGCGCACCATCACTTTCTTATCACAGCACACAGCCGCATCCACAACCGCAAAAGAAACGCACACCAGCCACAACCCCCATGAAGGCTCCCGCGATCGCAGTGGAGGACCGGTCACCGTGTGGCATGTACGGCGCTTTTGTGGAGAACTGGCTTGGCGGTGCCCCACTGGGGACCGTCTTTGCTCATGTTCAACTTGAATGAGGGTAGATGCCATGAACGCTGGAGAGAGAGAGAGATGAAAAAGAAAATGGGAGACATACGACATGCCACACTAGACAACGGCATCTGAGTCCTGCTTTCTTGATTCCTCCTACTCATGGCAAATTTCTCTTTTTTTTTCTGGTGTTTTTTTTTCCTTGTGTGAGTTTTTTCCTTTTCCCAGGCTACTCTGGCACTCACCAATGATTTTCTCCCCTTTTGTGGATCTTACAACGTACCACATTCTTAAAAAAAAATGTCATAGACTTACTACTTAGATTTGTCTCTATTACCACTGCACACTCAACTCATTTGGTAAAAAAAAAAAAAAAAGGAACCGTTCACGGTTCACGAACGGAACACGTGGCTGAAAACAAAACAAAAAAGAAGAAACCAACACGGTAAAATACCGCAAAACATCTTTTTTTGTCTTTGTGACTTCTTCCCCGCTTCACTTTCCATCCTGATTGCACCACAATCGGCTAAAACACAGCTGCCGGGCACCCCACGCGCCCGCCTGTCACTCGGCACTTCCTCCCTTTGCTTTTGACTCGGCCGGCAGCGAGAGCATGGCCCGAATCTTGTCACTGCTTGTTTTGTCTACACCTTCACTCCTTGGCACACACTCCCCGTCGTTCACTCTTTCCTTTCCTATTTTTTCTTTTCGTTTTTTCTTCTTCTTCCACCCGTTGCTCGTACACGTGTGAACAAAGCGAGAGAAACCACCACAACAGCAGTGTAGCACGCCGAAAGTGCTCACGCTTTTTTTTTCCCCACGCATTGCTTTCCTTTGTTCTCCTTCTGATTCATTTCTCATCTATTTGCGGGTGTACAGACAGGTGATGAGTCGACAACAAGGCTGTGGTCTGCTGGTTGGCCGCCGCCTCACCGCAGTGCAGATTCTTCTCACTCTGGCGGCTTTGGTGCTTTTAGTTGAACTTGTGCAGCCGGCCGCTGCGCACCCCCACGGCCACTCTCACCTGACGAAGACCACTGAGGAGGAAGATGACTTTTACCTCATCCTCGGTCTCGAGGACAAGCGCGAGGACGCGACGGAGCGTGACATTCGCTCAGCGTGGCGGAAGCTCTCCAAGACACACCACCCAGACGTCGCCAGTGTGGACTCCGAGAAGGGGTTCTACCAACGCATTCAGCGTGCCTACGAGGTTCTCGGGGATCGCAAGAAGCGCAAGGTGTACGACATTTTCGGAATGGAAGGGGTCACGCAGCTCGAGAAGCCGCAGCAGGCCGCACAGGATATGCACCCGCTCATGCAGTTCTTTGGCTTCGGCGGTGGCGGTGGGGGCGGCGTACAACGAGGCGAGGACATGCACATGCTGCTCGTCGTGCCCTTGGAGGACCTCTACGTGGGGGCGGCACACACTGTGGAGTTCAGCAAGACGAAGATCTGCCGTGCCTGCCGTGGCACCGGTGCGCGGCGAAAGGAGGACGTCGTGACGTGCCCGAACTGCCAAGGACACGGCCGCATCATGAGCCGCGTTCAGGTCGCCCCTGGTTTTATTCAGCAGGTGGAGCGTGTGTGCCCGCACTGCGAGGGTAAGGGCAAGCACATCGCCGCACGGTGCAGCGTCTGCCGTGGTGCTCAAGTGGTGCGCAACGCACCGGCGGAGGTCAGCGTGGACGTGGAGGCTGGCCTCCCGGAAGGTCACACGCTGACGTTTGATATGGAGGCAGACCAGACCCCGGGTGTTCTGCCGGGGGACTTGGTTCTGACTGTCACCAGCGCACCGCACGCCGTGTTTCGCCGCGATGGAGACAACTTGCATGCCACCGTCGCTCTGACCCTCAAGGAGGCTCTTCTCGGTTTCCGCAAAACGTTAACGCACCTGGATGGCCACGAGGTCGTGCTCGAGCATGACGGCGCCGAGAGTATCCAGTACGGGCAGCAGCATCGCATTCGTGGCGACGGCATGCCTCGTCATCATGTACCCTCCGAAAAGGGGGATTTGATTGTGACGTACGAAGTGACGCTACCCGTATTCATTCGGTCTGAGCTGCGCGAGGACATTCGGCAAAAACTCCAGTGAGGTGTACTTCCTGCTTGCAGAGATGGGTCTTTCTCTCTCTCTCTCTCCCTTTCTCACCCCGTATTTGTTTTGTGATTGCGTGTATATATGCGTGTGTGGACATGTCCTTATCCTTCCCCCTCTATCTATTTGATCTGCACGTTGGGCTGACGTGCGGGGCGATCTGAATAAACAAACTCAAAAGACCATACAATGAATACATTAGCAAAAAAAAAAAAAAGGAAGTCACCACTCCCTGTACCCTCAAAATTCATGGTAGAGCATTTCTGCTGGCAATTTTGCGCTACATCACCCACTTTTTTTTTCCCCTCTCTTGCGCCAGCAACCCACCGTGTCGGCCTTTGTGACGATCACACTCGCCTGTTGTGCGTTTGACATGTGTATGTACTCACAGGCGCGCATGGACTACGTGCTCGGCACATCGACGATCCCCGCCCCCCTCTCTCTCTCTCTCTCCCCTTCATCTTTTCCCTATTGATTCACAAAACCTCACTTCCTTATTCCGCCCTGTTTTCTTCCTCTTTTCTCTTTCTCTCTCGGAACTGCGCCATCGTCATATTTCGTAAGGTCCGTGCGCCCGATCCTCTTCTCCGGCCCCTCTCCCTCTTTCGTTCCTCGTTCCTCGATTTCAAACTCGCAGGCTTTCGCTCGCTCTCTCTCTCGCTCTCTCTGCGTGTGCCTGTGCTGGTTGCATCTTTTTCTTTTCTTTTCGTGTTACCCATTCCGCGTCCGTCGTGCATGGCCGTTGCTCACGTGTGTGCGCTCTGACCATCACCGCCTCGCCTCCACCGTAGCATCGCTCCGCCACAGTATCTCACAACCCCAAAGCGTGCCGTAAGGAACACACAAACAACAGCAACAACAACAAGATATATATATAACAAAAAACAAAAAGTGGAACCCAATGCCAACCCCCGTCGATACACCGTGGTCGGTGCCTGAGGAGAGCACGTGCTTTTTCTGCTACGACCCCGCCCTCGGCCCTCGCTTCTTCCCCACGATGAGCGATCTCGTGGGTGAGGCAAAACGCCGGGTGGCGTCTGGCAACACGAATGTCATCTGGGTGGATGTCGAGTCCACCGATGAGTCGCGCTGTCGGCGTCTCTTCGACGACCTGCATGCCATCACGCCGTCGGCCATGGTGGAGATTCCAACAGCGGTGCAGGACGCGGTGCTGCGACCGTGGGAGAGCGATGTGGTACAGCTGGAGGCCTCCAGCGATGGGTACGCGTACGGTGTGCTGAGCTGCGCCTCTGTCGATGGCCCTACACCGAACAACGAGCTCCCCACCGGCGAGGCCTATCGCAACAACCTGGCAGAGCAGCTCGATGCGGCGAGTGGCTTTGTGTGGTGCAGCTTCTTCGCCACCCCGCATCTCCTCCTCACCGTTCACGCACGTCCTTTTGTCGGTCTGCAGGAGGTGGCACGCAGCTTGGACATGAACTACTCCCTCGCGGCCATGCAGCAACGGTTCACGTGCGGCGTGGCGCTGGCCACCCTTGCCGCCTACACGAGCGAGACGATGCTGCCCGATCCCACGGCGCTGCTCAGCGAGGTGGATTGCATTGATGAAATGGTGCTTCTCATCGCCCCTGGTCAGCGTGATCAGCCCGACCTGTTGCGCCGCGTCGCACTTCTCCGCCGACGCATCTCCTCATACCGCGCGCGGCTGTACCTCAAAGAGAAGCTACTCAACGAGTTTGTCTCACCCTCCATGCGTGGCAGTTTTATTGGCGGCGGCGTGAAGGGAAACAGCCAGGAGATCCAGGCAGCGACAAAAGTGACCGTCGCGGTGCTGTATCGCAACGCGCTGGAGAAGGTGACTCAAGTTGCCGACCGCCTCGATGAAGCGCGCGATGTGCTCAATCAGGCCAACCTCAACTTCGTGACGGGTGTGTCGATGCGCATGTCGCAAAGCTCTGCCAATATGGATTTCAAGATGCAGCTCCTGGGTCAGGTCGCAACGATTTGTTTGCCGCTGAACTTGGTCGCCTCCATTTTTGGCATGAATTGCACGGTGCCGTGGCAGACTGACACGCACCCAACCCTCACCGCGTTCGGCTGCATCATCGGGCTGATGGTGCTGTGGTGCGTGGCGACGAGTATCCCGCTCGTTCTCGACAAGATCCGCGGGAACAAGGCCAAGGCGATTGTGCCCACGGAGTAGTAGCCTCTTCCACAGAGGCGGCCCGGTCAGGAGGATCAAAAGAGGGAGAAGAAGAGAGCACGCAAAATCTGTGTTTCCCCTTACTCTGCGATCTGACCTCTAATCATTGTTTTCTCTTCTCAATTTCACCTTGTTTCTTCTTGGTGTCGTGTGTGTTTTCACTCTGGTTCTTGAGCCGCTGACTTTTCTGTTTCTGTTTTTTCGTTTCTTTAATTGCTCCCCCTTTGGAAAAAAAAAACAACAAAAAAACAACAACAACAACAACCACACAACAACACGGATCCATTTATGCCAGTCAGAGCAACGCTCGACACGGCGTGTGTGAGTCACGGCCGCCCCGATCTGCCTCGCACGGCGACGCTGCGACAATGCCCTCCTCTCCTGCCCCCCCCCCCCTTCTCCTCGTGTGGTGCAGGCGGCTGCGCTTCAGTTTTCGCTCTGCCTCTTCGTGCGCACTGCGTCTTGTCACGCCTTCCGCTCTCCTCGTCTCCCCCTCCTCTTTCTGCACGAGGTGCTTTCGTGCGTCGCTCTCCAGCGGGGCGTGGGCGTGTGGCGGAGGGCCCCCCCCTCGTTGGGGCGCACCCACCCGCCCACGGCTGACAGCCCCAGCAGCCACGCCCTGCCCGCCGAGGAACCGCTCAAAACGGAGGAGGGCGAAAACAACAACAACAACAACAACAACAACAACAACGTGAAGAACAACAAAATAATGCGAGAAGGCGGAGGGGGAAGGGAGGGAGAGTTTTGCGTGCCGATGGAGAGGGAGGCTTGATAGTCTCGAGAGTAAGGCCACCGAAATGGGATTGCTTCGCTCGTTTTTTTTTCCGTGTGTGTGTGTGTGCTTATGTTGGCGTCTCTTTTTCTTCTTCTCATGGCAATTCGCAGACAATCTGACCGTGAGGACGTCACGCGTGCGACCGCAATGGACTTGCTTGCGACTGTGCGATGAAGGGGCCTTCCAGCCTGTGTGGTGTGAACACACGGTGCATCACTTCATTGAATTGAAAACCGAATCGGTGTGTGTTGGCGCCTAAATGCGCTTCCTTTTTTTTTTTTTTGGCTTGGTATTCACGGTTATGTGCTTTGAAATATGTGGTCCGCTCGTCTGGCATTTGTCTCTGAACATCTGTTTTTTTTATATATATATTTTCCTTTCTATTGCGTGTCTAGACAACACACAGCAACGAACAGCACGACCACAGAATAAAAGAATGTACAGTGGCAATAATAAACGACTGTGCTTGAATGACATTGTGCAATCATCAGAGAAAAGATCAACTAAGAAAGAAGAAGAAAAACTCCGAAAAGAAAAGAAAAGAGCCCCTCCCCCTCTCAAGAAAAGAAATTTGTCACAGAGCGAGGGTTTTTGGGAGTCCCTCAGACACTCGAGTGCCATGAACATTGCTGTGACCAGCCAGTCTCGCCTTGTGAGAGGAAGGAACAAAAAAAAAAAAGAAATTAAAAAAAAAAAAAGAACAAAAAGAAACAAAACAAAACAAAAACGGCGAACGAAAAAAAAAGAAAACGAAAAGGATAAACCAAGAAGGACGCCAACATGGTACCCGACATGAGGAGAAGATGGCCAACAACGAGAAGGACCGAATTTAGAAGAGACCGCACATACCTTGCACTGTTTAATGTGAGAGACAGACATGTGTAGAGTTAGTCACAGAAAACAACAACAACCTGGCCGCCCCCTTTCCACTGTTTGTTTGCTTGTCGTTCCCTTTTTTTTTTTTTTTACCGTTGGTGCCGTTTTGGCAGTGCCATGCCGCGCGTATTTGGGTTACAAACTCACGTTTAGACGACCGATAGACAGAAGCATAGTCACCGGTGCACAGCACAAAGGAATACGAACGCTTGGGGCGGCCACTCTTTTTTTCTTGCTTTTTTATTTATTTGTTAATTGCTTTCCCTGGAGTGACAATGTCCTCTCTGTTAGATCTCATCTGTTTGACTCCTCTTTTTTTTTTCCCCCTCCTTTTCCTTTTTCTTTTTTTCTACACATTTGCGGAGACACAAATTTTTCCCACATTTTTTTTTGTTTCGAGTGATCGCTCTAATGACCACCGCCGGTCTTTTTGATAAAGTGCTGGTCAATGATACCGATGGTGCCCATCACCATCACGACGACGGCAACCACAAGGTAGATGACACAGCGCACACGCTGCCAGGTGAAGCAGTGACCACCACCAGTTACCAGCTGCTTCCAGTAGTGTCCAGACGAGCGATCCTCATCGGGGTGTGCAATCGCGTACTCGCCCTGCGCGGCGAGCAGAGAGGGGAAGATCATGGCCATGAAACAGCATGGCAGCGCACCGATGAAGCCGACGACGATTGTGACGGCATTGGCGGGCATCGCCATCGCCAGCGCCCACACAACCAAGTTGATGATCGCACGCGCGAGAATACCCTTCCACGACCGGCACCGGCAGCCAATCACAAAGTCGACGAGCTGCTGAGCGGACATGAACTGCACTGGGTAGGAGAGCATCAAGTTAACCAAGAACATGGCGCGAATGCTGGTGCCCCACGCGTCGTACTTCATCGAGCCGACCACCGACGTCTGCATCTCTTCGCCGTAGGCGAGGTACCCGCACATGCCGAAGAGCACGAGCATCGTGATCACACCCGCGAGCACCATCGTCACCATGCGGCCCATGAGGCGCTTCTGCGTGCACGACGAGTACACGGGCAGCACGGCGGCAATGCCTTCCAGGGACATCATGATGTTCGCCATGCAGTTAAACCAGCCCATAGGGATGTTATTGCCGGCGGGCTTCACAGAGCTTACCACACCGCTGCTCCCCAACGTCATGCAGATCTGAATGAAGCAGCAGATAATTGTGTACGCGACGCCAATCGACGCGATGAGAGAGGCGATGGAAATGATAGTCAGGTTATCAGAGAAGCAACTCATGGAGAAGCCAATGATAAGAACCAAACTGACGCACAAGTAGTGAGACCCTTCGAAGTCGGCCAGCTCTTGGAAAGAGGCGCTCGCCAGTTGCGAGAACATAAGACAGAAACCGTACTGCGTGATACAGAGACACACGAATAGAATCCATCCTGCCACACGGCCGAGCACGAACTGCACCACCTGCGAGTAGGTCGTCACATCGCGACGGTTAATCGCGATACGTGTCTTAAGGAGCATGTGCGTGCAGTCCACCACGCCCATACCGATGAGAATGTTAATGATTGGGGAAAGCACGTAGCCAGCGTCTTTGTAGAACACTGGAAGCATGAAAATGGCAGAGCCCACGTTGGCCTTGAAGATGTTGAAGGCGCACGTCATGATGCTGGAGTTCTCCTTGATCGCACCGTGACCATCACCGCCACCACCGCCGCCTTCCAGCGCGGCTCCCTCGTCGTACTCGTCGTCCATGTCGACGTAGTCCTTCCCGGGATGATAGGGCTGACCCTCGTACACATCGTTCCCATTGCCACCCCCTCGACGGCTCTGGCTGAAGACCTGGCCGCTCTCGTCCTTGAGGGGCTCCATGTTGGACATGTTGATGAACCCCTCTACGAGGGCCTGACGCGTTTGCGCGTCGCGGCTTGCATTTGAGCTCATACTGAATGATAGTCAGAGAGACACAAAGTGAGAGAGAGAGAGAGGTGAAAAAGAATTCCAAATACTCACGTACGTATGTACAGACAGACGGTTGAACTAGTCAAAGTCAAGTTAAGTGTTTTTCCTTGCAGCAAAACAAACAAACAAAAAGGGAAAGGAAGACGCATATCGATAGAGGAGTACGCAAAGGGTGAGGAGCAAAGAGTAGGAGATTATTGTGAAAAAGCAACATGAACCATGTGCAACCGTATTCGCAGAGAGAATTAAAGCTCCACGCGATAACAATGAAGGACAGTACATACACACATGCAAAGCATGTACGCTGACACAAACTGAAGATCGAGGTAGAGAGAGAGAGAGCTGCGACCACCATTTCCACCCCCTCTCTTTCTCATCGAGTGGGGTTTCCGTGCTGCGACAGTTCTTCACAGCACCGACGCGGAGATCAGGGACACATACGTACACACGCCACGTGCCTGTCTTGATGGCTCTCGTGATGAGCGAAGAATGAGAGCAAACAAAAAAAAAACCCGACTGGTGTTCCCGTCTGCTCATCAAAACAACGTTCTTCATTTCCCTTCATACATAAAGAGGATGTCGTTTACTATTATCTGATAGTACTTTTTTATTTATTTCTTAAATGTGGTTTTGGAGTATTCTCTCGCTTTAGGAGCGCGCTTATATGTGTGAGAGATGAAGAGACGTGGAAGAGGAAAGAGGCACCCTCAGATGAAGAAAAAAAAAGGATACTCTGAAAGCAACACCATTTAACGCGTCGATATCAAAACAACACAACACATAAAACAACCGACAGATGTCGGAAGGAGGCAAGAGACAGTAACAGCCCCCTCATCGTGCACTAAACAAACAAAGAAAGAGGGGCCAAAGAGAGGAGAACAACAACAACAACAAAAAATCTTGCTCGAGACCATGAGGAGAGGCGGTTAGCGTTTCGCCATATCTGAAGGAGCTGTCTTCAGGAGGTAAACAAACAACCAAATTAACACGAAAAAAAAAAGAGGAGGAGCAATCGTCAGCTTAACTAAACAACAACAAAAAAAAATGGAGGGTTATTAAACAAAACACTGTGAATTTAAACGTCAACACAAAGAGAGTAAACGGGGTGGGGGGTGGAGTGGGGGAGATGGAATGAGGGAACGTGGGGATGGAGAGATAAAGAGGAAAGATCCCCCCCTTCCTTCAAGATACACCGTTAAACAAGACAACTCCTTTATGGGCTTGCTCACACACGAGTTTAGCTGCGGAGACTAGCCCAACGGTCAGCTGAGTCCGCCGCTGGCGCCTTTGGAGAGGCGGTGCTGCCACCGCGCGCACCGCCACGGCCTGCGCCACGGTTTCCACGGCCTGCCCCACGACCCTCTCCGCGACCTTCAGCACGGCCCTCGCCTGCTTCCGTGTCCTTCTCAGGACGCGCAGGAGCCTCCGCACGGGGCTCATCGCGCCAGGCGCCAAAGTCTGGAATCGACGCGGTGCTCTTCGTGTTGCGCATAGCGCCAGCCTTCGCGTTCGGGCTCGCATTGCTGTTGCCATCCTCGCGGCGCAGAGCCTCTGGCCCTGTCGCGGCTGCGGTCTCGTCATCACCCTTGCCGCGAAGGGCTTCAGGGGCGGTAAACTCGGGCTGCTCCGCACGGTCGGAGTCGCGCCACGTGGCAAAGTCTGCCAGCGAGTGCCCCTTGGGAGGCATCGCGCCATTCGGCGAGCCCGCACCCGACCCCGGCGTGTCCTGTATCGCCGTGCCGAGCATATCACGAGAGAAGTCGGAGAGATCCACGCGGGAGCCGAGATTGGCTCGGCTGGCGCCGCGGGAGGGCATGCCCATCGGGCTGGAAGTCTGCTCCGCCGCGCCGAAGACGTCACGAGAGAGTCCGAGCTGAGCGAGTCCGGGCTGCTGCTGGCCGGTCTTGTCCCTAGAGAGCCCCGAGAGCGCGTTGCCGTTCGCACGGGGGTCCTCACCGTGAAGGCGAGCAATTTGCTGTTCGTTGGCCAGATTCACATACAGGACACGCCCCTTATACATGGTGTGATCCATGGCGATCGCCACCAGCAGCGCTTGCTGTGTCTTGAACTCCACAAAGGCAAAGGTTTTGTTGTTCTGGTTCACCAAGCGGTGGCACTCAACACAATTGTCGCCGAAGAGAGCCAGGAACTCCTCATCAGTGATGCCATTGCGCAGATTACCGAGATGCGCCGCGTAGGGGGGCTTAAGATCGAGTGTGGCGGCCTGCGCCGCACCACCAGTGCGGAAGCTCTCGCCATTCGCCAGCCGGTCGTTCTTGTAACGGGATTCGGAGGAGTAGCTCTGCTGCTGCTGTTGCTGCTGAGCAAGCTTGGTCTGTAGAATTAATTCGCCCTTCTGCTCCTCGGTCATCCAGCCATCGTCAGCCCAATCGTAGGCGTCGTCGGGGATGTAACCTTCGTTAAACTCGTTGATGTCCATTGTGACCTTCTTGCCACGTCCCTTTTTTGATTTTGGCGCCATGATTGCTGGAGAAAGCGAGAGGAGGTAGTTACTGTACCTTAAGAGGCACTGGGGGTTATTAAAAAAAAAAAAAAAAGAGGTTGAAAGACTGACCTGGGCTTTGAAGACGTGATTGCTGCGAATGTGATTAAAGAAGGAGAGCAGTGGATGCAAGTGCGTGTGGGTGGGTGGAGGAAGAGAGAAAGAGAGAGCCATAGTAAAGCGCCGATCAGAGAGAACCTGTGCCCGGTCCTTCGTCGTCATGCTCATTGTTTTTGTTTACAGCAATGTGAGATGGATAGAAAGCAAATCCCTATCCTCTTGTCCTCATTTCAGTGCACAGATGAGCACACGCGGTCCGAGACTCGCACTGCTAAACTGTTGTTGTTGTGTGCTGTGATATACCCCGAGATGAGCATTGCACATTGAAAGAAAAAGAAACAAGAAGAGGGAGAGAAAATAGAGAAAATGAGATTCATCAGCCAACACAAAACGCATGTCTCCGTGTGCGTGTGCTTGCCTCTGTGCATAGTGATCCACACAAGTGAGAGAGTGTGTGCGCGTGAGAGAGAGAGAGAGAGAGAAAGAAAGAGAGTAGCCTCCTTCTTTCATTCTCACTCGCATGCGCCGTCAGCCGGCTTCTGCCAACACCGTCGTGAAATCACCCCGTGCGAGGTCGTCGGCATCCACAAACACCATCAGTCGGTCGCCATCCATCCAGCACCAGCCGAGCTCATCGTAGTACGATGGCATGTTCAGCAGCGGCACGTAGCGCTTCGCTGAGGAGGACGACAGTGGTGGAGAGGGCTCGGGGGCGTCGCAGGCTGTTTCCGCCTTGACACGCTTCCGTTCTGGCTCGACGAGGGCGTGGGGGTCTGGTGTCGGGTCGTAGCCAAGTGTGCTGTAACGTGGGTAGCCAAAGAGAAAGCCAGCTGTGTGATCGGCGTCTGGTCCGCACGCCTCGACAATGTTGCCTTGATACTCGTAGCTGTCATCTTCCTCCTTCGTGAGGGGCCACTCGCCGTGTGGGTATTCACTCCGGCCAGAGGGCAGCATCCAGTGCGCCTCCGCACGCACAGGGAGGCAGCCGGCTTCTGTGAAGGTGTCCACGTGCCCCAGCTTTGGCACAGACGCGCGGAGTGCCAGAGTCGCATCTGCCAAGGAGAAGTAAAAGACTTTGATAAAATCGAGCTCGCGCCAGAAAACACGCTCCTCCGCGTCATCCGCAAAGAAAAAGCTCAGCAGGCCATCGTCACTGTCTGTCGGACTTGCGGAGGCAGCAGCAGCGATTGGCGTTGTTGTTGGTGGTGGCGGCAACCACGCGTCAAAGACACTGTGAATGTCCGTCTCAGAGGCATTGGCACACTCACGGACACACGCCGCGCGCACCTCCTTCATGTTGATCTGTCCGAGGAAGCGATATGGCCCAAACTCGTGTTCAGGCCAAATGAAGGCCGCGGGCAAGTCAGGTTTTCCGCCGAGACGAGAGCTGCCGACGGGGAGCGTTGTCTCCGGCACGAGCGTGTGGCATTCCACCATTTTTTTGTCGTTGTAGCGCTCAGGGACGGCGTGACGCGGCGTGGTGGGGATCAAGTAGACACATGGCCGCAGGTGCTTGAGGAAGAACTCCTTGTAAGCCTGCAGCTCGGTCTTGTCAATGAGCTCAGACAGCAAGTGCCTTTTCGCTTGCATTGTTGTGGCAGGTTTTGATCTGTTGAACATCACGTCACACCACGTTGTAAAAAAAAAAAAAATTGAATAGGAATAATAAGAAATTACGAAAGAAACACAGAGAGATACAGAGAAAGAAAAGATGAGAGCAAATATGACTTTCCAGACGATTGGGGGGGGGGGGGTAAATCATAGAGATGCGTACACTGACCACATCTGAAAGACGACAAAAAAAAAAAACTGCCCCACTCCTCTCTGTCTCGTCAGCACGGGGAGTTTCGCACCACGCCGTGGGTACGTACCTGCGTGAGGGTCAGCCGTGGCACATGACAGCGCGGATGACCACAGTATACTCACTTTCCCCCCCCCCCAAGCATTCAGAGGCAGCCGCATCGGCGATACTCCAATTGCTGGGGTTCTCTCCACTTACAGTCCGTGTGGGCTATGGCATGTCCTCAAACGAGGGCGCTAGCTGTGAAGGCGCAGAGAGAGAGAGAGAGAAAGAGCACCGGTGTGTGTGGATGTATTTGTTTTTATTGGTGTTGGCATGCTGCCTGGCAAACCGACATCAAGTTGAACAATGTGTTGTGGGAATCGAGCCCAGAATAATAAAAAAAAAAAGAGAAGAAAAAGAGAGAAATAACAAACAAGTACAATTCGTCTAACGATAAAATTAAACCAGCTGGAACACAATGTGAAGAAGGAAAACAAACTAACAAACAAACAAAGAGCTTTCAGACTTCTAGTGCGAGCAAACATGCAGATATACACAGACGCACCGGCTGGCCGTT
>JASANS010002315.1:0-53585 GCA_030849605.1 Wallacemonas sp. 195SL | reverse complement strand
AAGAACGTGGAGGTGCTCAAGAAGTACGGCTACGCGTAATGAGTTTTCATTGACGTGTCCTGTTCTGGTTTCCACCATGTTTCGGAGAAGGGTCTTCTGATTCACGCTAGTGATATTTTCTTCATTTTCTTTCTTTCCACCAAAAAGCAAAACAAAAACACAACAACAAACAAACAAACACAAAACTATATTGACAGCCGCAGAAAAAGCTGCCGAGAAGATAGACACGAACTGTCCACTAGGAGAGCACGGAGCAGACAAAGAGAAGAGAAGAAAGAGAGGGGGGGGGGGGGAGCGAGAACGAAGCGACGTTGACGAGTTGCACGACTCAATCTCCGTCGTGTCGTTTTCTTGTTTCTCTCTCTTCTGTTTTCTTTCTCTTCTGTCTTTCGAACGACAGATGCGATTTCAGAAATGAAACTCTCTCCGGAGAGACCAAGCGGAAATGAGCAGAAGAGCATGCCCAACCCACGCAGTTCTGTACAAATCTGCCAGTCTTGCTTTCTCTCTCGCCTCTTACGTGTTCAGCGATCGTTTCCTCCTCCTCTGATGGAGAGAAGACAAAACTGCAAATAACCCAGTCCATGCCTGTGCATCCGCACACACAACTCACACACACACACACTCTCTGTCCACCTTGCGTTGATAAAACAGCTTTTTTTTTCCATTTTGCTTCTTTAGTATTCAGCGCCCTGAGCGCAGACGCGAATGGGTAAAGAGCCAAGGCCTCACGCTGGCAACTTTCAGCGCGTGCCAGGCAGCCAGAGTAACCGACCTGGCGCGCCGTACACGGGCGCGCGTCGCCCCACCCCGTCTAGCTCTGCTTCATCGATCACGAAGACCGCCGCAGCGAAGGACCCCTCCACGCAACAGCCCGCCCTGCCGCGACTTACTGTACACAACTTCGCAACCTTCTCCGCACGCGTCAAGAAACTTCCACCAGATGCGAACACGAGTGCCGCTAAACATGTGCGGTTTTATCAGCTTCCGGAGCGTGTTTGCTTCGGTTGCACCAAATGCCGTCGCGACAACATCCAGTCCGATAGCGTGGCGGTGGACGTGCGGAATAAGGTGGTGCTCTGCACGCATTGCTTCACGCGTATTATTCGACCTCGCCAGTACCGGCCCAGCCGCGTCGTACCTTTTCCTTCACTGCTCTCGTGGCTGTCTTACAAGCCGAGCGCGGCGACAACGGTGTCGGAAGATGTGATGGAGCGTCCTGCAGAGGCAGTCGCGCCATCAGGCGAGCGCCGCGCGGCCCCCACACTTGGTCGAGGCGATCGTCCGAGTGCGATTGATCGGCTGCCGAACATCGCAACGAACATCGTGCCTACCGCGGCTGGCCCTGGCGCACGCGGGCACCATCAACGTGGCGGTGCACATGGCAATACTAATACTAACAACAACAACAATAACAATCGCAACTCACACCACAGCAGCGGCGATACGGGGAAGGCTGGCACGCAGGGCAAGCATCCGTGCCTACGGGTCTGGGGCGCGTGCGCGCATGGCGATCTGTGCCAATACCGCGACGCTCCGGCGGAGTTGTGCTTGGCGTACTTGATGGGCCTCTGTGGGGGCCCGCACAGCGAAGCGGCCGGCTCCGGAGCAAAAGCACACGGCGGCCGTCACCGTGGACGTCGTGGCAAGGCGCAGTCAGCGCTCGTTGTGTCCGCCGTGAATGAGGAGAGGAAAGACGACGAGGGCTACCCGGCGGACTCACGTCCTGTGGCGACGGCTGCGGGGCCTTCTCGCGGACCGCGTCGGGCCTGCCGGCTCGTGCATCAGGATGTCTTCGATCTGCCCAACCCCATGGCACGCAGCACGATGCCCTCTGTGCGGTACGCGGGTGACATTGACACCTCCGCGGCTGATGCCGATGGCGAGGGTGAGGCGAGCCACGACAAGGATGACACTCTCGATGAGCGCGCCAAGATGCTGCGCGAGAACAGGCGCTTGTGGCTGAAATGGCTGGAGAAGCGTGTGAACAGCCCGAATAGTGCGGAGTGGCAGTTGTGGAATAACGGGCCTGTGCGGGCCTTGTTCGACCAATACGTGCCCACGACACCACGCCCCGCCCCTCTGGGTGCGCCGCCGGGCGCGAAACCAGAGGAGGCGGAGGAGGAGGAAGCGCAGGAAGCCGTGCCGGCCCCTCCAGTCGAGACGGCTGTGAAGCTAAATCTACTCGATATCCAGGCAGCATTGCGCGGACTGAAGTGAGGGACCGTCAATCGGTATCTCTCTTGCTTGTCATTATTATTTGTGTGTGTGTGTGGTTGGCTTTGTGCACGCTGTGATCACTATGCGTGTACGAAAAACAGAGTAATGAACGAAATAAACAAAACAAAACATACGCAAACGAATCCACACTCTCGTTTCTCTGGGACGAACTTTCAGAATTCAACAACGCAAACAATCACACTCGTACGCTGGCGAATTTGCTCTGAGTGCCCCCCCCCTTCTCTCTCTCTCTTTGTTTCCTGCGCGCATGAGGTCTCGATGATCTATCCGACTGCAGGACGGCGCGCGCTGCCTCGCACACCGACTTGACGGCACAGCGCGTGCCTCCTCTCGAGTTCAGCCAGGCCTAGATTCGCTTGAATGATTTGCTATCGTTTGCTACTGCCTTCATGACGTTCACCTCTCTCTCTCTCTCACACACACAAACACACACACATACACACATACAAACCCCCCTTTTCTCCCACAAGTTTCTTTCTTTTTAACGTCGGTCGCACTGTTTTTAGTCATTGAGTTGTGTTGTTGTCGTTCTCAGTGATCCAGTTGCTGTGATCGCAGAAGCAGAACTCGGTGAGAAAGACAGCGGAGAAACGACGTCACAGTTCAAGTGTGAGAAAAAGAAGAAACAACTATACCAACAACAGTAACAACACACACACACACACACACACAGCAGGCAATCTCCATTTCCCACACCCGGTCATGTCGCGTCTCGCCTCTTCTGTGCGTTTCAACGTGAGATTGCGAGAGAGATTCCTCTCTAGCCGTCTTACCCCCGTCGTCGCCCCTCAGCCGCACGGGAAGGAGGGCAGCGAGAGGAGCGACGTGCCCACTACACCTTCTTTCTCGTTGCACTCCTCCACCACGGCACGCTTGGCAGGGTTGATGACGCACACGCCCATCTGTCAGGCACCGCGTTTCCCCGCCTCTGCGTTTCCCGCTGACGCACCCCATCAGGCCGAGCAGGACACGCCGCTGGCACGTGAAGTGGCGTTGCTCTCGCGCGACGACTTTGGCCGTCGCGTGTTCCGCTTCAGCCGCCTTAACTTTGACGCGCAAGACAGACCCGCCGTGCACATTTACTTGTCTGAGCTCCTTCGCCACCGCATCCCCACCGCCACACCAAAGCAGTTCCAAGATTACTTGCACTTGGCGAGTGTCGCTGGCTTCCACGAGCTGTGTGTACAGCTCTTCGAGGCACGCCGTCGTGCAGAGGAGGCGGGTCACGTCGCGCTCATCGGGAGTGACTCCGGGGTCAGCCCGACCTCATTTGTGGTAGACAGCGCGTATGCACTCAAAGACAGCCGGCGCCTTCTCCACCTCGCTGCGGTGGCTGCGCGGCACGTGGACGAAGCCGCCTCTGCCGCTTCGCCATCTGCAGACCTCGCGGCAGATGAAGCCGGAGACGGGACCGTGCCCATCGCCTCCGCGCAGGCCATCGACGCATCCTTCGCGTTGGTGCGATGTTTGTGGCGCACTGTGTGCTTGCACTGCCACTTTGATAATCTTGCATCGACCTCGGTCAGCTCCGTCGCCGCCGCCCACCGCGCGGACGCCGACCAAGCCGCACACGATGTGCTGCAAATATACACGGACTACATAATTCCTCTCTCCGCACGCTCGCACACGACGAGCAGGTCCGCGGTACACGCGGAGGCAGCGGCAGACCCGGCTGACTCTGACACGCACAACGCAGCGGAGCCGGCGATGCGTGACGCTGCGCGCTCACAGGCCTCACAATTGCCATGGGAGCCCGCTCGCCTCCTCCGCCGGCTGCGCCGCATCGTGCTCTACGACGACTCGGGAGACGACGGTGACATGTTATTTCATCAATTTTGCCTCTCACAAGGCTGGCTTCAACCTCCGGGCGGTGCGCTGGAGAAGCAGACGGCATCGCAGTCGATGGTGCGCGAGGAGGCACAGTCCACCGCCCGCGAGCTCTTCTACAGCCACCTCATTTCGACCTGCACGACGGGCAAACACGTAGGGATGGCGATGGCGTACTACGACGCCGCGCTGGCTGGAGGCCGGCACGCCGCGGTGCTCACATCATCGTCGTCAACATCGCCATTCGCGTCTTCCGCACCCTTCGCACCCATGACGAGCAGCCGCGGAGACGCGGAGAAGGGCTGCCCCTCTGCTGCCTCGTCTGAGCCTCGCTTTACCACGGATTACGTGCCCTGGCGGCTCATTATTGTCCTCCAGGCTGCCCGCGATAACCGCTTCGTTGTGCGTCTGTCGCGTCGCTTGTTGGCGAGTGGAAGCCCAATTGGGATTAGCGTGTGGTCACTCATTCTCATCTCGGCCGGAGAGGCGCGTGCGGCAGATTTGGCCCTGCACTGCCTCGACCTCGCACGGCGCCAGCTCGTACTGGACGGCGGAGGCGCGGCAGGCGTGAGCGGCGGTGGGCCGCTCGAGTCCGCCGGGGGAGGACTGGGTGATGGTGGCCGACACGGCTGGGAGTATCTTCTCCAGACCGCCCTCAACGCGCTCTCCAAGTGCCAAGTTCAGGCATTCGAGCTGAACTACCTCGCCCCTGCGGTGGAGGAGGGCCTGCTGCACTGCACGGACGACTTCTACTACGGCTGCTTACTGCAGGAGGCACACAACGCACTCAATCCAGCTGAGCGGGCGGAGGCGCTGCTGGCACGTATGGCAAGCCGTGGCGTCCCGCTCTCCGCCGCACTTATTGGCCGACTCTTGAAGCTTTATCTGCGGGTCGAATCGGCTGCATTCTTACCCATTTACCGCCACGCCGTCGAGGATCTCGGGTTTTATCGTGGTGCGTGGCGGGATGAGCTGCTGCTCTGGGCTGATCGCCGACGGTACATGCTCACGGATGAGGATCGCGCCTACGTGCTTGACCAGATTGCTCAGCACACACCTGAGCCCATTCGTGATCACCTTGGCGGGCTCCGCACTCAGTATGCCTTGCTCGAGTACGACGCGCGGGTGCGTCCCCTCGAGGTCTTCGCTCGCACCCACGCCCCGCCCTCAGAGGCCCCGACCACCATGGACTCACGCATGCACTTTTTACTCAAGAAGCCGCAGCTCGTGCGGCGAGGCGTGCAGAGAGGCGGGAATGACGACGACAGCGCCATTGCCCGCGAGTCCTCGAACGGGTCCGCCACGCCCTGGCTCGTGGCCTCTTCGCAGCGTCTTCTGCAGGCTGCCGAGGCTGTCGTGCTGACACGGGAGCCCCTGTTGACGAGCACTGCCGGCGCTACACCGACTTCCACTTCGAGTCCTCTGGTTGATGACGCGTACCGGCTGTACCTTGGCGAGCTTGTGGAGGGACTCCAGAGGTCTCGGAACAACTTGCCATGAACAAGCGAGTATGCTGTATGTGTGTGTATGTGCATGTGTATGTGGGCGCGAGTAAGCAACAACAACGAGAACAGCACCAACATCAAGAAGAAAAAAAACCAACGGATACTGAAATATAAAAATAATAATAATTGGCTACCCATAAAAATCTGGGGAAGACGTGCACACAGGCCTTACCCCACTGACCTCGAGTGTGCTCTTGATCTCGGCAGTGATGCTGACAAATGTGCTCTCGTTTGTTTCTTGACGTGCCGAATGCGACTCGACGCCTGTGACTCCATATGGACTATCGTTACGTTTGAGTTCCTGCTTCCCCACACATGATGCAACTCTATGTGCACTGATCCCTCTTTCTCTTCCTCTCTCTTTCTTTCCGTGTCTGATTTCCCTCTGTTCTGCTTTTTTTTTTAATTACGGCGATGTTTCTGCTGTTCCTTGTGAGTGAAAAGGTGCCCTCTCTTGGTGTTGTTGTTTTACTCCCTTTCCATTCATTCATTCTCTCTCTCTCTCTCTTTTTAATTATTTTTGCGGGCTTACCAAAAGAAGAAGAGAGAAGAAAAAAAAACAGAAAATCAAATGTCTGACTATGACGAAGACGACCGTCTGAGTCTTGATATTGGCGCTGAAGACGATGCCGATCGTGATGAACAGTTCAGCGACAACAGTGACTTATCTGGCGCAGATCGCGATGACGAGGAGAACGACCCTGACCGCGTGCCGGACGAGTTGGCGGCGAATGTGATCTTGTCAGGGAGCGCACACGCTGGAAAAGGCATGCAACCCCGCAGCGCCGACCAGCGCGTTACCACACCAGTGCTGACCAAGTACGAACGCGCACGCATTCTCGGCACACGCGCACTTCAGATTAGCATGAACGCGCCCGTGTGCGTCACGGTTGATGGCGAAGATGACCCTCTCACGATTGCACAAAAGGAGCTGCGGGAGCGCACCATCCCGCTGATCATTCGCCGTATTCTGCCCGACAACACGTACGAAGACTGGCGCGTCACGGAGCTCGACGTGGACTTTGATCGCCCTGCTGATGAGCGTTATACCAACTCGTAATGACGCTGTGTTGTTGCCCCCCAATACACAATACCAATAACATCACATACACTGACAAAGCACACCGTGCCTAGGTGTCATGAGACAAACAAACAAACAAACAAAAAACTTCATAACATATGACAAAGAATTCGATACGATTGCGATGTGTGTGTGAGAGAGAGAGAGAGAGAGAGTGAGGGACGGAGAACGTGATGACGCGACTAGGAGCCATTGTTGCGAGGCCTCTGTGAATGCGAGTATCGCATCAGAGAGCTGCGTGTCTGTGTGCCGATGGCAGTCGGTCTCCAGGCTTTTCTCTCTTCTTCGCTCTTCGAGACATCACTGAGCATGTTCCTCCCATGATCTCATTGGAGCGGTGAGACTTTGTGTGTGTGTCTCCCTTCTTTGCTGTCATAAATCAAACATATAATAAACCGTCTGACTTTTACTGTGAGCCATCTCACTCGAAGCAACACTTTCCTCTCTCTTTTTCTTTTTTCTTCTCTGTTCAGTCGCTCAGGTTATAACTCATAGATTTTCATGCATACACACAACCAACACAACTTCCAAAACATAGATATCCGCGTCCAGCTATTCCCATTTCACTGTTTCGCGTGAGAGACACGCACATACACACAAAACTTTGCATTTTCTCTTTTTTTTCTCTCTCCTTGTGTGATTTCGGTTGTCTTTGTGTGATGCCTACACCGTCGCGTACCTCGACCTCAGCGACGTTGCTCGTGTATGGCACACCCACGCACACGCACACGCAGACAGCTTCAAACGTCAACGTACGCACACCAGCGCGAGGTCTCCCTGGCGACAAGCAGCCAACGAAAAAAGTGACCTTCACTGTGCCCCCTCAAGATCAATCATCTGCACTCTGTGTTCACGAGGCACATAGGCTACATGCACGGAGTCCTTCCGCACGGTCGCGTGCTGATCCACGTGTGCGCGAGGCGCGTTCGGTTCTCGCTTCCGTCGCGCCTCTCAGCCACCGGCACCTTAGTTTTGACGGCTCCTTCGACACGCACAGCCTTGGTGCCAGCACACACACCGCGGAGACGTCCATGACCTTGAATAGTTGCTCAAGCGGCAGCACAGCGGTGTCTTCTGCTGCGCCGTCATCACCATCTTCACTCTCCGCCACAGCACTTTCTCCGCATATGACAGAGAGGCTTGCGCGGCGCTTGCAGACGTACAAGGCGATGATGGCGGTTCAAGAACAGAGGCACACAGCACACAATCCCAGTCGTACTGAAACTGTCTTACACGGCCTCCTGCGAGAACTCGCCGGCATCAATGCGCACCTGTCGCGCACTGAGGCAGCGCAGCTGTGGGGTCAGCCAAAGATCTCTCACCCACAAGACCTCGTCGAGAACACCACCGCGCCGGCCAGGTCTTCGCCTGACCCGTGCGCGCCGGAAATGACTCGCCGCACGCACAGCCATGTCGCAGACAAGGGTGAAGCTGTGCGTGGTGTGGCCGCGGCGTCTGCCAGCCCCGCGCCCGCCTCTCCGCGAACGTGCCGTGACGCGTCAGAGGCACCGCCGTACATGGGGACAAAACTGTGGCGACCGAGTGCGAGTTCCTCCACCGAGCATGGTCTTTCTCACACGCCGGCGTCTGCCACCTCGGAGGCACCACCACCACCACCCGCCTCTTCCTCTTCATCTGCACCGACCCTCTCTCGTTCACCGCGGCCAGAGAGAGCGAGCACGCCCCGAATGGCACCGTACGCGAGCCCTTTGCGCGACCCTCACCCATCATCTCCACCACCACCAGCATCACCGCCGCTCTCACGTGGGGAACACGCTCCCTCGCTCGTGATGAGGCGTGCGCCAGTGCGCTGTACGACTCCTGAGCGTGTGACGCCACTTGAGTCGTACAGCAGGGCTTCACCGCACGACGCCCGTCGCCCCTCACTGAGCTCGCGGGATGCGTTGGGTGGCGATGGGCCTGGTCGCCAGCTGCCTCTCGTGTCCGTGTCCGATGCGGTGTTGCGCACGTGCTTGGCGAAACTGTCGCAGCGCATCGACGAGACGAATGCGCGTGTGGCGCGTGTGGAGGCGCGACTGGAGTAGAGGGTGCTCTCTCTCTCTCTCTCTTTCTTTCTTTTTGGTCAGCTTTGCTCCCTGATATAGCAGCACGTTGCTACGCAGTGCACAGCTCCCAACAAACAACTCGTTCCCCCCCCCCACCCTGCACACGGCGAGACATGCTGCCCGCACTCTCCTTCGAGGTCTGTATATCATTTCGAATAGGCGTATATATTTTGCCACATACAGACACAGACATGCACATGCAAACACGCCCCCCCTCTCTCTCTCAAGTTCATCATGATGTTTCTCACTATCCGCTACCTTTATTCCCCTCTCTATGTCCTACTCTTCTGACACACCCACACACGCACACTGACACCAAGGCCGTGAGAGACTGTCCAAACAAAAACAAGACACAGACAACAGAACGAAGAAGAAAACAAACAGACAAAAAGGAATCACCACAAGAAAAAAGAGTGTCGCTGTTTTCTCGCAGTTGTGTATTTGTGTGTGTGTGTGTTTGATTTTCTCAGCAATGCCGCCCACCCCAAGTAAGCAGTGCTTGACTCGCCTGCAACGCGAGTTCAAGGCCCTGTGCGCGAAGCCAGAGCCCACGTTCAGGGCCGCGCCTGACCCAAACAACATCCTCTCCTGGGTGTTTGTGTTTGATGGGCCAGCGGACACCGTCTACGAAGGTGGACGTTACGTGGGCGAGCTGCACTTCCCTCCAGAGTACCCATTCAAGCCGCCGGATGTCAAAATGCGAACGCCGAACGGAAGATTTGATATAAACAAACCAATTTGCCTCTCAAACAGCTCCTTTCACCCCGAGTCGTGGAGCCCAATGTGGGGCGTCAGTACCATCTTGACGGGTTTTGTGTCCTTTTTTGTCTCGGAAGAGCACACATCTGGCGCCATCGAGTCAACGACACAGGCGAAGAAGGACTTTGCGGAGAAGAGTAGCGCCTTCAATGTCTCCCACCTCCACCGCCTCTACTCACGTGTGTTGCCCGATGAATTCAAGATCGACGCGGCGAGCTGCGGCAAACAGGTTGAGGAGAGCGGCGATGGCGACGCCGAGGCGAGCACAACCGACGCGACTCGCAGCACGACAGCGGTGAACGCGCCCCCCGCAAAGAAGGAACGTGTAGAGAAACGCGGAAGACGAAAATAAAGGTTGCGACGACAGCACATGCTGCTTACCTTCTTCTCCGTCTGTCTAACCTCTTACGTGCGTTTTTTTTTTTGCTTTGCTTTTGCCGTTTCCTGTTTTTTTTTTCGTTTGGGATAGCCGTGAAGCAATGTGGTGGGCGACTGCTTTGATACAGAAAGAAAAACAACAACAACAACAATACTTCCACCTCTGGTGATGTCATCGACGGTATTCAGTTCATGAACCAGCTACGTTTGCCGCCGTCATGCGTTACTGTTGACTGTCTCCTTACTCTGGCAATGTGATGAATTATTTCTCTCTCTGCCTCTCTCTCTTCCTCTCTTTCTCTTTTTCCAACTTTCCCAGAAACAAGATGAACGCCTATTTTCTTTTCCCACGCTGACATTTCGCATCCGCCTCTTTTCTTCTTCTTATTGTCTCCCCATACTCCTAACTATTTCATCTCTCTTTCTCTCCGTCCTCTCTGAAGAGGAAACAAACACCACACAACAACAACAAAAAAAAACAAAAAAAAACAGCAAGTTCTGCGCAGACAAGACTCACGTCTATCACCTTTTTTTCACACACTCTCTCGGGTTTTCTCTACTGGTCCCCTCTCCCTCAGAGGGCTATGGCGCCGAGCAAGCAATGCATTACGAGGCTACAGAAGGAGCTGGTGCAGCTGCGCAAAGAACCGAACGAGTCCTTCAACGCGGCACCCGATCCCAAAAGTATCTTGACATGGCTTTTCGTCTTCGACGGACCGGCTGACACACCGTACGCAGGTGGTCGCTACGTGGGCAAGGTTGTCTTCCCTCCGGACTACCCCTTCAAGGCGCCAGATCTGTTCCTGCACACGCCCAACGGCCGTTTTCACGTAAACGCGCCGATCTGCACGACGAACACATCCTTTCATCCCGAGTCGTGGAGCCCTATGTGGAATGTAACCACAATCCTCACCGGCTTCATCTCCCTCTTCGCCTCTGAAGAGGCATCGTCGTCATCAGTGACCGCGTCACCCGCGCATCGCCGCGAGCTGGCACGTGAGAGCATTCGGTTCAACCTGGAGCACCTGGCGAAAACGTATGCACAGGCGCTGCCGGAGGAGTTCGAGAAGGACAAGCAGCTTCTCGACGCGAGAGCGCGTGACGGAGCCGGGTGCGAGTCGGGGACGGCCGCATCGTCTTCGCCTTGGTCTGATCCCGCCGCTCAGTCGGTGGAGCAAAAGGAGAATCACGCCGTGTTATCGAACCGGTCGGCGAGAGGGGTGTGGGCACTTGGTAACTTGCTGGGGCTCCTCCTGGTCCTCAGCGCACTCGCTCTTGGTGTTCTCCTGTCGCAACGTGCGTGAGGGCTATGCGATGCGGTACACATCTCCGCTTTACCCCCCCTCTCTCTCTGGTGTGCGCACGATGTTTGGCTTTTGCCTGCGTGATGTGGGCAGAGAGAGAGAGAGGGAGGGGAAACGAATGTCCGCTCCCCCCCTCGCTCGTACTTGCTCTTTTGAATTTGCTTAGTTGCCTCTGTTGTCCCCCTTTTTTTTGTGTTGTTCCTCACTTCGTGAGTTGAGAATGAACGTGACGTGGCGCGCTTCTCTCTCTCTTTTCCTCTCTCTTGGTTCCTCAATCGCTACCGCCTCTTCACAATGTTATTGTGATTTTGATTGTCGAATAATAGGGAGGTGTGCGGGTACTGTATCCTGCGCAAGAGAAGAAGAGGAAACCGTGCTGCGTGCATTCAACGCAGAAGTAAATCAGACGGACATTACAAAAAAAAAAAAAAAACAGAACCGAATAGAACAGAACAGACAACAGTACGAACGAAAGGAAACCAACTACATGAACAGGAATAGAAAAAGGAAGAAGCAAATATCTATTGTCGGATAGCTTTCTCTTGACCTCTGTCTTCCTCTTAATGAATGAGTGCATATATGTCAAGTAAGGAAAAGGCGATCCCCTCAAAAGAACAAATCATGGACTACTGCGTTTCCTTTCTTTTCTTTTCTTTTCTTCTTTTTTTTTCTTGGCGAACGATTTGTTCCGACGTCAAAATGCCCTCACACCACAACACTTCTTTCCTTTCTCCTCCCTCTCCTTCTTTTGGACATGCGTCTATTCCCAAACTATCATACTCATCCGGCTCTGACCAGCTTTGTTTCTTCTAGTAGTATATTCACTGCATTCGAAAAAAAGAACCCCCTCTTATACCTTTTGTATTTCCGAAAGATGATGCGCCGCCTGAGCAGCAATGTGGCTCGCCACAGCAGCCGCCGCCTCGCCATCGCGGAGTCCCGCCGTACGCTGGAGCCGATGTCGGTCTGGTACTTGGCGTCGTGGACGTGCGTTTGGTGGTATGCCTTCTTCTTCTGGATGCCCATGCTGTGGACAGATATGATCGTGCCCTCGTTTGTCTACAACAAGCTCCCCGTCATTCACTTCATTCAGGAGAAGCGCGCTGAGCAGAAGCTGCGCCGTGTTCTTGATGAGACGTACACACAGTGGAATACGGAGCTGGAGGCCTCCCACATCACAGACGCTATTGCGCGTGCCTTCTAAGCAGCAAGCTTCGAAGACATGACGGGCGAATGAACCTTTTTCTGTGATGAAGAAAAACCTGAAAACATAAAGAGCCAAACGGAAAGGGCAACAAAGATACCCACAGCAACGAGCGACACGTTTAGAAATGAAATGAGAAAATGTCGCTCGTCAGTGTGCGTGTGTGCTTGCTTTGTGTCGCTTTTTCTTCTTTGACCTTTTTTGTTTTCTCTTGTAGGAAAAAAATCAGTGTGTTGAAGAGGGACGTATTATGCCTTTGCACACGAAGAACAAACAAAAAACAAACAAAGAAACAAAGAGAGGATTTTTTCCTATTTTATGCGAATCCTTCATGGGTGTATTTGTGTGTCTTTCGCGTTCAATGCACAAGAATAAAAACAAGCAAATCAACAATAAAAACACCAAACACACATGTCAACGCGAACCCTCCCCAAGACCAAGTGCTGACGACTGTAAACCAGTAAGTCACTAAGGACATGAATTGCAAAAAGCAAACTTGAATGCGAGAAAAAAAACCCGATTCTCGTTTAGTTTACAGTGATTCCCTTGACTCTTACAGTATGGGAAGACGTGCCCATCTGCGCGTGCCCAATCTCCTGTTACTGTGCCCACCCCCGCTCTCTCGGGTTGTGGCATGCCACATCTGTGTCCGTGCGTGCGTCGTGCTCAAAGTGAAGGGCACAAAAAGAAAGAACAACACAAGCGCTGTCAGTGGGAGCTTCTGTTTTCTTTTCCTTCTGCGTTCTTCCTCTACGCTTTGATTGGCATTGTTTCCTTCTCTAGGCTTGCGAGCGTGCATCTACTCCCCGCTGCTTTTTATCAACTATATCCCCCACTTTCTCTTTCTCTTTTGTTTCCTTCTCACCTTTCCAGGGCCTGTTGTTCCCCCCTTTTTTTCTCTCCCTCTTTGTGTGTGTGTGTGTTTCTTGTGCGAGCCCGCAGTCATGCCCACCGCCGGCGATCCTTCTCCACTCAGCTCCTCGTGGTCCGCCGAACCTTCGCAGCGTTATGCGACACAATGCCGTGCTGCTCTCACGGCCATGCTGCACACACAACAGGGCCAAAGCAAGACGTGGCTAAATGTCCAGCCGTGCGTGGTGGATACTACAGGCGCACTTATTCAACTCGTCCTCGCACAAGGTCAGCGCCTCACCTCTGTGGAGGAGAAGCTGGATCAGGTACGCCAGGTGCTCGAGGTCCTGGTCAAGGATCGCGAAACCAAAGAGACAAGATACCGCATGGACCAGGCTGCGCACGAGGACGAACACAACCTGCTTGGCCGTGCTGTTCAGGATGTTCAAGTGATGGTGGAGACAGAGCGTGCGGCACATCAAGCCTTCCACGAGCGTGTTGTGATTGCGAGCTTGCGTGAACTGCAGGATAAGGTGCGGCAGCTGGAGGGCGAATGTGCGGTGAAGGCGGCACCGAATGACGAACAAGAAAAGAGCAAGAGACAACGACGCAAACCAGACACACGAGCTCGCAAAGAATCGCGCAACGGTCGACAACGCGCCTCTCCCCGCCGACGCGCTTCTTCCTCCTCCTCATTGTCGTCATCGTCTTCGTCTTCCGCATCATCCCGTCCCGCACAGCGCGAAAAGCAAGAACACAAAAAGCTAATCTCCGAGGTGCGCTTGCTGCGTGAACAGTGGCGTCGTGTTCTGGATGCTCAAGCGGGCAACACGGCGGCTCCCACGTTATCACCGGCTCGTCCTGCCGCACATGCATCCATAGCGGGCCGTCATTCGATCTACCTCGCTGGGGTGCACACAGACGCACCAGACCAAGACGACGCCGATGCCCTGCTGCGCAGCAGCTCTTCTCTCTCTCACGGACCACCACCAGCACCACCACCGATGCCTCCGCAGCGTGCACGGTGGTGCTGGTTTGGCAATGAGGGCACACACTTTCCGCTGGCCATGCGCATGGCAGCCACACCCCAGACATTCCCCGCAGAAGGTGGTGCGAGTCCTGCGATCGCCTGGAATGACCAGCGGCTCTACGATTCCCGTACAGATTGTTGGTATAGCACTGGCACGTGCCGATACCAAACCTCACCTCGTCGCGATGCGCGGACGATGGCGGCGGTGGCCGGGGCATCAGGGAGGAGTACACAGGACATAGCCAATTGGGCGTGCTTTACGTGGGTGCGACCGGGCATCGTTCGCATTGAGCGAGCTGGCATTTATAAGATCTTGCTGTGCCTCGTGCGCGACAGGGCCGCTTCGGGCGCCTCAACAAATGTCGGCCACCACGCGCAAGCCGGCCCAGGCCTCTTGGTGGAGGTTGATGATGGCCTTCACGGCATCGTGCATCACCTCGGCTGCGGTCAGAACGCGACGACATCGGCAACGACCACGCTGTACTTCGCCCCGCCTGGCCGCCCACAGACCTCCCGGCACCCATCACGGAGAGCGAGCCCTGGACGCGCGCCACAAGTGCATCCGTACGAGCCCGCAGAGGCATTGCGCGTGCCATCGCCTTTCAACGCCCCTCGCCGCGACAAGGTGAGTGGAGGCCGCACACACACACGTGCCGCCACTCGTTCCCCCATGCGCTTCTACCGTGATTGTTGTGCTCCTCCGCAAACACATACCTACACTTTGCATGACTATCTCTTTCTTTCTGAGGGGGCGTTGCTGAAGGTTCGGTGCCGTGGTCTGCACGACACCACGTCTGTCTATGAAGCCTTCATGGAGTTAGAGTACATGGCGTGAGGAAAGCTCACGCGTGGGATTTGCTTGATAGACACCAAACACAAAACACACAATCATATAAACCGACTGAGAGGCAACCTCTTCACGTGGCTGTTTTCTTTTTCTTTCTCAGTTGCTTTCATCTCGTCAACACACACACACACACACACACACATTCAGTGGTGAGGCAGACAGAGAGTTTACGATGCAGTGATGTATCGATCAAATAAGAAGCAGCAACGAGAACGTGGACATGCTGTGACTGTCACGAATACCCGCACCCCATTCCTCCTTCGTTTTTTTTTTCTGTTCTCATGACTTGCCTATCATCGCACCCCGTCCATCAACCTCCCTTGGCTTCTCTTCTCACTGCCGCTCGCGCAACACACATGCTCATTGTTGGACGAAGTACATTCGCTCATTCTTCGTTTGAGAACAGAGCAACACACAAAGCAGAAAAAAGAATAATAATAGAAGAAGAAGAAAAAACTCCGAGATGGGTCAGGATAACTCCGTCGCCTACACGCGCGACACTTTTCAAGCTGAGCAGTTTCTTCGGTACCAGCAAGCGCGTGTTCGCACGGCCCACCGCGCCTTTCAGAAGTGCGTTGCCCCTTCAAGCAAAGGCAAAGATGACGGCTTCGAGCTGACAGCGGAGGAAAAAACGTGCGTGGATGAGTACGCTGCCTTGTACGCCGTCTACGCCAAGAAGGGCTTCTTGCAATTCTCCTCCTTGTTCGAGCAGCATCAGATGGATATGCAAGAGAAGGCGCGCCAGGCTATGCGTGAATACCAGGCCCGCATGAGCCTTGGCCAGCAGTAGGCGAAGCAAACAACAACAACAACAACAACAACAAAAAGGGACGCAAGCGCACTTTCTCCACACACACACACAACAACAATCACTATAATAACGACCCAAAGTCAAACAAAAAATATTCGACACACAAAAAAAAAATACTCTGTGCGCATCATTGGCGTAGACACAGCTATAAGGTTGGATCTCAGAGAGCGGAGTCGACTTGCTGTGTTGATTTCTTCTCTTTGTCTCCGCTAAATCTTTCTCACGTTGCCTTCTCTCCGTCCTTGCATGACACTCTCATACACGAGCCACTGAGATTCCACGATGACTATCTCTCTTTGGTAGTTGAGTGCTCTCTCAATATGCAAAAACCTCTTTCCACGGCGTGAACGAAAGACAGAAAAAAAAACACGTGCTGTGCGTTGGTCTCTCCGAAATACATGAATACACTTCTCCTCATCCGCCTCCTTCTCTACCTCTTTCCTTATTACCAATGCCTCTTGATTCTCTTTCTTTCTCTCTCACTGACTTTTTTTTTTGCGCTTAACTCGTTCACGTCTGTGTCTGTACTTGCACCGATTGAAGAGTACTCAAACAAAAGCATACTTGACGACGTCACTTACTCGTGTCAACGACGGCCTCTCCCCTCTTCTCGGTTTTTGTTTGTTTCAGGGGAGTAATTCAATAGCAACAAAAGCTGCGCTTTGGGGTAGCGATTATCAGGCTGTGTGCGTGTGTGTGCTTTGCTCTGTAGTTTGCTCCATCTTGTATTTTGTTTTTAAACAGTTCATTTATCGGTTCCGAGTGACGTATTGTTTTTTTTTTGTTTCCGACTTTCACTCATTCATCCATCCCACCTCTTTTTTTTTTCTTTTTTTTCTTTCTTTCAGCCTCTCATAGAATCAGCCAAGTACTACAACTACCCTCATAGAAACAAAACACGGCACCACAACTCGACGTGCAATCAACACCACAGTACACCAGCTGACGTGTGCGTGTGCGTGACAGGTAACAGCAACAACAACAACAACAAAAAAAAGGAAGCACAACAACAACAAAAAAATGCATAGCAACCGTGTTTTGGATTTCGACGACAACTCGTCAAGTGCGATGGACGCCGGCATGCTCTTCGAGGCGCCTGCCCGCCCGAATCTTGCGACCCGCGTGGGCTCGGAGGACGATGCCACAAGAACCACAAGCGCCACCACCACCACAGGTCTAGACACGGAGGACTCCTTAATTCCCCGCCCTCCGCCCGCTCAGCTGACCAGTCGCCTCGGCACGACCACGAGCACACGCACAAATCTATCGGTCCCGTACTTTGCCTCTGATGTACTGCACGGTGCGAGTCATTCAGACTCCTCCTCCCAACTCTCCCGCACCGGTGCCCATCGCTTCCCTCCTCCGCCTGTCTTGGCATATCAAGGAGGGGAAGAGGACGCGTGTGTGGCGTCACCTCAAGGCTTGCCATGCACACCTGCGGGGCAGGTCATGAAGAATCCTGACCACACGTGGACGACGCAGCCAGGCGACTGCAACGAATTGACAGACGTCGCTGCCGACGAAGAGAGCATACCACCCGATTTGCGCAGCACGAAGAACGGCACGGCGGCGGCGCGAGAGGCTGTGGCGAAGCGCGGAGATGCACACGAGCGTGTCGATGAAGACAGCCAAAGCCAAGGCCAGGCTGAGACGTGTTTGTTCAGCGCACCGCGCAACATGAACACACCGCCTCCCATGATGGGCAAATCGAAGCGGCTGCCGTCATTCACCACCTCCGAGGCCCCGCAACCTTCTCATCAAGATCCCGTGGAGCGGGCGACACGCAAGACCGAGGAGGCGGAAGCACACGGCGGTGGCGGTGGTGAGATCCTGGCAGAATCTCCCTCCCGCAATTCCGCCGGACACTTCTTCCGGCAACTCCAGCCGTTAGCCCCGTCGTGCGTGTTCGCGTCCTCCTCGACACCCGTGACGATGGAGAGTGGCATGTGTACCCCTGCCGCCCCCAGCACACCCACATCAACCTTCTTGCCTGTGTCGCAAACCCCCGTGAAGCAGCGTCGCACCGTGCACAAGGTGAAAACCACGATGAGCGGCGTTGTTGGCGGTACACGGCCTGTGGCGCACCGTGGTGCCGCCACGACGCCACTGACAGCTGCGCACACATCGACAAGCCTCTCTCAGACGACGCGCCGGCGCGTCACGCCCACGATGACACCAGGAGCAGGCCAGCGTGGCGCCGCGCCTGTGGCTCCCACGCTGCGCATGGCCAACAACCTTACTTCGACGACAACAACACACCATCACAACAGCTCTGGCGGATCTGTAAGTCCAGGTCTCGCATCGATCAATGCGATGAACCCAAGCGTGGACGGCCAAACGGCAGCCAAATATTCGCGCCGAGAGAGCATCGTCGGTGGCAGCCGGAAGCGTTCACTCGAGGTCGCATCGCAGCTGAATGCGATGGACTTCAACGAAGGCGTGGATACTCTGACACCGCAGAGCTACGCCGTGGCGCAGCAGCACCCCGCGAACAACGCGGCTGGTGGCGGCTTCAGCGTGGCGCATCTACTCTTTCCGTCCTCGCCTCCCATGACAGGCGCGGCGGGCTCGCCTTCGTGCTCACCTGTGACGATGCTCCCTGGCTCGGCCAGCGCGGCGTGGATGAACCCGTCGCTCGCGCACAACAGCAACAGCGCGTTTTACGACTTTGTCTCCTCAGTCTCACAGCCTCAGCCGTCGAATTGGGAGCGCGTGAGCTTCAGCCAAGGCGCCTCGCACGCGGGCGGGGGTGGCTACGGCGTGGAGACGTCGCAGGTAGAGCAGGAGCTCTCCGCGTTTCTCGCCAAGCGCATTCTCACCGACTTTCGCGAAGTGCGTGAGCTCGGCCGCGGGTCGTTCGGCCGCGTCACCTTGTACGAAGAATGCAGCACGCACCAGTACGTGGCGGTCAAAGCTTCGATGCCCTTCCACGACCGCGACGGCCAAGGTAGACGCTTTCGACGTGAGAAAACCATCATGGGCATGCTACACAATCTGCCGCACATTGTGCAGCTCACTGCGGCCTGGGAGGACGGTGGCGGGGCGAGTGGGAGTCCACAGCAGCAGCTCTTCCTTCAGTTGGAGTACTGCCCAGGCGGGTCCGTCGCTGGGCTCGCGGAGAAGATGCGTGAGCGTGGGGAGGCCTGGGATGAGCACGAGCTGCGCACGTTCATGGTGCACATGGCCATCGCACTCGACGCGATGCATATGCGCAACATCGCCCATGTCGATTTTAAGCCGGACAATGTGCTTGTCGATGCGATGGGGAGGTATAAGCTGTCTGATTTCGGCTGCAGCGTCACGCTTGACCACGATGGGCGGCCCTGCTCTCTCCGCCGCGCGCTCTGTGCGGCACAGACAGGAGACCACGCCGGAGCCGCGGCTGGCCCTTGTGCCTCGCAGCCCTCACCCGCCAATCGCAATGGTGGTGGGGGAGAGTGGGGCCAGGACGGCACTCGCCCTCAACAGCCTCCGACGTTCTCCCCTGTGCCGCGCTTCCAGTACACGCCACAGGAGGAGGAGGAGATGGAGAGGAATGAGGAGACTCTCCATAGTGGTGCCGTCGCGCCCCCTACACTGACGCTCGCGATGGTGTCCGACTGGGCCGCGAACAACCACAACGGCGACGGCAACGGCGGCAGCTCACCGAATGTCCTCGGTGCCGCTAATAACGATTTCAACCTGGCACGCGAGTTGACGCAAACGAGCGTGGCCAGCGTGGACGAAGGTGACTGTCGTTATCTGTGCGCAGATATGCTGAACGCGAAGCAGTTCTTCAAGGCCGGCGATCTCTTCTCGCTCGGCATGTCGATGATTGAGCTGATGTCAGGAAAACCACTTCCACGCAATGGTGAGGCCTTTTTAGAGATCCGCGCACGCCCTCCACGCGAGCGGCTACTCAGCCGCGGCTACTCGTCGGAGCTTGTAGATCTGGTCATGCGATTGATCGCACCGAATCCAGCAGACCGTCCGTCTGCTCGCGATGTGCTCTACTTCCTTCGACCGACGCCAGACGCACTCATGTCTGTGCTCGGCAACGACGCGGCGCTGCGACGTGTCTGCGCGAGTTCCGCGACGAGCGCGCCGTCCGCGCAGACACGTTACCTGGAGGCCTCACTGGAGGGGACTCAATGGCTGCTGCGGGCTGCGCAGGAGTCGTGGCACGCGGCGTCCTCGGCGCGCACCCTGGCCGCACCACGCTCGCAAAACTCGGAGACCTCACAGGTGATGCACGCCATGATGGGAATGACCGGACATACCACAGGACCTGCGACGGCCGTGGCGGGCGGTGGGGGTGCGGCGGCACGCGTGGAGACGTGTACCCCAGTGATGCAAATGGTGCCTGGGCGCGGCTATGGTGGCGGACCCACGTGCGTTGGTGCCCCTTGGCTGGAAAGTCAATAGCCAAGCTTGCGCCTTTTTTTTTCTTTCTTTCTCTTCGCATTAAACGGCGGTCACTGGATCGAATGGGATCTGTTGTGGTCCCCTGCCTGGTGCTTTTTAGCGCCGCCTTTTTTTTTCCCAGTGCTCGCATTTTCTTTTTACATTTACTTCCGCGTCTCTTTCTCTTTTTTTTTTTTTTTTTGCGTTTGCCCGTTTCTTTCTGCCTCACATCACCGCGCGGTGCTGTCTTTTCTCTCCTTTTCGACAGCATTCGAATCAACTTTATAGAGGTGACTGTTTTGCCTTTTCTTTCTTTTCTTCTCCTTTTCTTCTCCTTTTCATGAGCGCATTCTCACCAACAGTATCATTCAGTACCCAATGTCCATCAGCAGCTACACATGCGTGTCATACGTGCGTGTATGGTCATCCGATCGTTAGAAAGAGAGAGAGAGAGAGGGATCATGCACTCGGTGTGGTCGCTGTGCACAAGGAGTCATGGGATGACGAGTTGCAGGCGGCTGTGCTGTTCTCTGGCGACCAATATCCAGGGGACCCTCCCTCCTTTCCCTCGTAGGTAGACACTCTGACAACAACAACACACGCACACACACACACACTTTCTCATCACGTGTCGGTGTCTCCCTTGTTTCTTTTCCAGTAATGCTGCGATGAAATAACATCACACTTCTTCCTCCGCATATCTACTTTTTTTTTCTTTCCCTTCTCCGCCTTCATTTAAACAGAGAAAAAAGAAGAGGCAGTGTTGCTTTCTTTCTTTCTTTTCTTTTCTTTTCTTTTCTTTTTTTTGTTTCTTTGTGTGTTTCTTTTTTTCCCTTTTTCAGTATTTGTAGGTAAATTTTAACACTATATACAGATGGAGCCAATTAAGGAGGATGCACCGCGGCGGCGTCCTCCCCGCTTCTGCCAGCCGCTCCTACTGGAACTCGCCGGGTGCATGAACGATGACCTCGTCACGGAGCTGGCAGGCCGCCTGCGCAAGTACCGAAATCGCTACAACCCCATCCTGCGACTGATGGTGACTCTTGTGGCGAATAACGCGGATGAGTCTGCCATATTCCCCAGAGACGAGAACACGATGATGACGGCGACACACGGACGTGGTGACGAGGAGGGACAGACAGGTGACGCTGCTTCTCGGAAGCGGCCACGCGATCTGCACGCAGACTTTGCCTCACTTGTACCGGGCGATAAGCCGTCCAGCGACGCACACACGCAGCCGCACACCAGCACCGAGAGGCGGGCTTCTGCTCCTGCCTCTTCGTCAGCCCCGCTCATCACACGCCCACCGTGGGCCATCACGGCGAATAAGGTGACTCCTGTTGTGCGTCGCCTTCACGCCACGCCCGTCCTCTCTCCCGCCGCCGCCGCCGCTGCTGCTGCTTCGTCTTCTTCAACACCTGCAACTGCGCAGTCTTCCTCTTCGTCTGCCGCCTCGCTGACGCCACCAACGAACACGGCTGCACTTGCGCGAGCGACCGTCTTGAACACGTTTGAGTCGTTCATGGCATTTGACTTCCTGCCTCTGGCCGTGACGCACAACCGTCTCCGTGCGTACGAGCGGTTTTACCAGCCCGGAGAAGGTCGCGAGCCGCCTCGCGGCTCTATGCCCTTCACCTCGAGCGATGTCTCGCGGCTAGTGCTAAAGCAGTACGTGCACGACGCCGCACGCACGGCGGCCTTTCTTGTCGCAGACCGCGAGCTGGGTGTGGCAGCGCTCGTGGACCCCCGGCTAGATGACGTGTCTGTGTATCTCGCTGACCTTCGCGTGCTGAGGCTGCGCCTGACAGACGTGGTCGTGACGCACTGCTTTCTCGACTGTGCCTTGGCGGTGGATGCGTTGAGGGAGGCTGAGCCAGGCATGACGGTGTCGTCAGGCCTTCCGCTGTGCGCCGCGGGCACCACGAAGGACATCTTTCTCCAGCAACGGGCCGCCTCATCTGATTCAGCCAGGTCAGCCCTTGTTGGGCTGCGCACGATCGCCGTGCCGAGCTTCTCCCCTGAGAGCATTCTCGTGGAGCTGCGGCTGCGCGGCGTGCTGGTGGCGGTCTTCTGCGGCACGGCGTGGGGCACGGATGCGGCTCCCCGCTCTGACTACTTTGCCAGCTTCGCACAACTTCTGGCACACGAGGAGGCCGCTTCGCCTCGCGCACCGCAAGAGAGCGAGAGCCATCAAAATGCGGCGAAGCATGCATCGCAAACGCGACCGCACGCTACGCATGACGTCACCGCACCCTTCTGGACTCCGAGCTCCTTTTATGATCAAGAAAGCATGCGCACGGCTCAGGCAAACCTCAAAAAATACTGGTATGACGCGTACTTGTACCCTACTGCACCACCAGCAGCGGCAGCGACAAGGACAACAACGCACGCCAACACGGAGACGGAGATGGAGGCGGCGGAACTGGAGCGTCGCTTGTGTGCTGACACCGTTGTCGTCTTCCCTTCGCACGGTGGCTATAGCAACGTCACAAACCAACTTGATCTGTATTGGGCGATGCACGTGCATGACCTGAGGCAGATGCAGCACGCCAAGAGGGTCATCGAGACGCTGACCTCTTCGGACATCTACGTCAAGTTTAACCGGCGCATGCCACCGCTGCCCCGTGCTATGCTGTATCAGGCCAACCGTCGCGTCAATCTGCAGCAGCTTCTGCGAGCTGGCCGAGGTGAGGCGCCTGTGGTGTGTGGCCGTGAAGGGCACGCGCCGGGACCCCGTCTGTCGCCACCGCTGCCTCCCGTTCTGCTTGACTTACGTGACCAGAATGCATACCACGCGCATCACATAACAGGCGCCATCAACGTGCCGATGAGCTTTCCTAGCAGCGCGTTTGGTGCCAAGCGCGCGGAGTTGTGGCTGCAGTGTTTGCTCATTCCTGGGCAGCCCATTTTTGCGCTCTGCCAAGACGCCTCTCACCGACGCGCGACGCACGCCCGGCTGCGGGCTGTCTCACCGGAGGCGGCAGTGATTGCCATTGCGACTTTGGAGGAGGTCCTTGCGTCACCGGAGTCGGTGCGCACGGGCAGCTGCCAAAGCACACCGACCTCGCCCATCGCCCTGCCGCTCCCTTCAGCGCCGTGTCTGTGCGCCGTCACGACACGCTCGCTGCCGCTGCTCCCAGCCATGTTTGTCGGCTCAGAGGACACGCAGGAGCAGGAGGCGTGTATGGCGTCGGCGGCGGGGCTTTTTCCTGAACACGTGCGCTGGGTGCATCACAGCACACCTCTGGAGCGGCTCTCGTCGGTGGAGTCGCTGCGTGCAATAGAGCCCCGGGCAGACACGCTCGTGGTAGATGTGCGAACCCCGTACGAGTTCAAGAACGGCTCGCACCAACACAGCGTGCATTACCAGCTCTGTGACTTGTGCACAGACACGGCCGCCGACACGCTGCGGCTGTGGCGCAGCACCGTTCCGAGCTCGAGTTCACCGACACACACGCCGCCGTCTTTCGTGGCGTCGCCTGCGCTTGGTGGGATGTGGGTGCGGAAGTTGCACACGGACGGACTGGTGGCGGGGCTCAGCGTGGAGAAGGAGGTCCAGCGGTTGCATCAGATTTGCCTGTACTGTGCTGGTGGCTATCGCTCGCTCATCGCGGAATCACTCCTGGCGCGTGCCCTGTCAGTGGCGGCGCCGGAAAGTGTCGTGCAAAGCACCGCCGATGGCCCTCTCACGCTCACCTCCGCGGCGACCTCGCTTTGTTGGTTGCACACACTCAAACTGGTGGACGTGCCGGGAGGTGCTTTTCAGATCATGACACAGCGCCCTGATCTCTGGCGGGTGAAGGATCGCTCCATTGTGTGCATAAGCTGACCTCGGTAAGCAGAACGTCCCTCCCCCCTCACGACATACACATGCACAGACGAACGGGAGAAAGCTAAATAAAAAAAAAAAACAGGCAAACAAAACAAAACGAAGAAAAGCTTAGCGGCGGCTGTCTTGCTTTGTTTTCCTTATTCTTGCCTTCTCCTTGTCATCTGTTTGGACGTTTTGCTTAAAACAAATAAAACAGACACATTTCCACCTTGTGTGGCATATGCACATCGCTCTCTCTCTTTTTTCCTGCTCCGTGCTGTGCTTGAGCAACCTTGTCTCGCAAATCGCTCTCATACACACACACGGGGCGCACCGATTGTTTACACTTTCCTATGACGCTACCAGAGCAAACCTACTCACGGCCTCTGCCAGCTGATAATATATCAATCCAGCTCCATTCCGAAAAAAGAAAGGAAAAACACCACAATTTTTTTTTCTAATCGTGGCTTCCTTCTGGCGCGAGAAGAGCCACACGGAAGAGGGCTCACGGCGTTGATGACATCGGTGAAAAAAAAAAAACGAGAAGATCTATTGCGTGTGGTGGTGATGCGACTTATTGCATCGCCGCCAAATCTTTTTTTTTTGTTTCTTCTCTATATGCCACTTGTTGCTACTATGTTGAGAACCCCTCTATTTCTCCATGATATGAACACACAAAAAAAGAAAGAAACAATACAACAAGAACAACAACAACAACAACAACTCTTCTCACTGGTGGCTCTGCATCACGTTGAGAACATGAGCATCAAAAAACAAAGAATACCGCGATGAAGCGACGCGGCGTGCCTCTGGCTTCATGTGACTGTCAACTAGCCTCGCACATCACAATGGAGGAGAAGCCATGAATACTGCTGACACTCACTCATTGCTTTTTGGGTGCAGCTCCAGAGCACATATCTATCTATCTATTTATCTATCTATCTATTTATGCGTTCATTTCGTCTGTGACCGATGCTGCGTTTATGACCTCTCCTGCTTTCTTTCCCCATTCATCTTGTCTTCTCCTCTCCATTCCCCATAGAGTCGCAAAAACAAATAATAATAACAACACATCAGAACACGTAACATCTAGACAAGGCATACTCTTCCGTCAACTCTATTTCGCTCCGTTTTGCTTCTATCGACACACGACACGCATTCACCACAGAATAATTCGTCTCTGGGCATGTCCACAACGACCCCCATGTCTCTGGAGGAAGCCTCCGCAGAGGCGGTGCGTCTCAGCCAGGCAATTATGGACTACCAGCCTGGCTCTTCGACGCTGACGCCAGATGCATTTGAAAAGACGACTCTAGATCTGCTCACTGTGCATGATGACGTGATTGTGCCTTCTATGCTGGCCGAAAGCAACGATCGGGATGCCACCAAGGAAGAGGCGCTTGTCTCTGGCATGCGGATCATCGGCAAGGCCTTCGCCGTCGCCTGCACGCATCTCCCCTTTGTACCAGACACCACTCCCCTCTGCACCTGGCAGCGCCTCGTGAACACGTTGGTGAGCGGCGCATCTCACCCTGCCGTACCTTTCCTCGGCCGTGCCTTTGTTTGCCGGTGTCTCACGGAGACAGTCGCGTGGGCGGACTTCGCCGAGGGTGGAGAGGCGCTGGCTACCGCTCTGCGACATCGCAGCCACTACGTCGCCCGATCCCTTGTACAAATCGTGCTCACGGTGCACGCGCAGACGAGCACAAGTGAGTCTACGAGGCGGGTGGAGTCTCAGCAGCTGGGAAAGGTGGCGTGCGCGAGTCTTTTACAGCTCTCAGAAAGTACCTACAGTGTCATTGCCGAAGCGTTGGTGGAGGGCTTGCCTGCGTCCCTGGACGCTGCCGTCCTTCTCGTGCATAGCCCTGACGCGACGACTGCCTTCTACGCGGCGATGGAGGCCGCTCTGTTCAGCGGCGCCCGCCTCCCAGGGCTGGAGACAAGCGCTGATCTAGCCACCTTGGCAGAGGTGTCCGCCGCACGGTCGGCCCTAGTGACGAGTCTACGCGAGCGATACCCCGATTTTGGCCGCGTGGCGCCTCAGTACTGGTCTAACGCACTGCTCGCTACACCTAAAGAGGGCCTTTTCTCCTCTCTACGCGCCGTAGAGCAACACACACAGGGTGTGGTGCTGCCATTGCTGGCCGCGTGCCAGGCATCGCGGCAGCGCAGACAGCGACCGTCCGAGGCACACACGGCACTGAACGCGGCAAAACCCGCGGACCAGCTTGTGCGGGAGAATGTATCTCTGACGTTCCTCTGTGTGCGGTTCGCCGCACTGTGGCAGTGGTTTGCGCAGGAGACTCAGCGAGAGGACTCGGCGCTGCGGGAGGCGTGTGCGACAGCCGCTTTACGCCTCGGTCGTGCCTACACGGAGTTGGCAACCTTCACGGCAATGCCCGTGCGTGGCACGCACCCAGACGCGCTGGCGGGCGAAGACGACCTGCCAGAGCAGGGTGATGTGCAGGACGAGAAGGCGGCGCAGCTCTCCGCATCGCCACTATTGTCTGCGCGACGCATGGCAGCGCTCATTCCATCAGAAGCGGAGCTGGCAGCGATTCTCGCGCCGCTGGCGAGCATGGTAGAAGAGGCCGAAGTGCACGATCGCGAGCGGCATGAGCGCCGCCTGCGCCGCCAGCGCGCTGTTGCGACGAGAACAGCCGAGACACCAGGCTCCCACGCAAGCGAGGATGTCGACGCTGCCTCTGACGCAGACTCTGAAACTTCCTCGTCGAGCTCACCTTCGTCGTCGTCGGATGAGGATGATTGTGAGGATGAAAGCTGTGAGAAGGCGAATACGCAGACCGATAAAACGCTCCCTTCCGTCCTCGACGCACCGCTGCCTCTGTTGGAGTGCTTCCTCTTGCTGCTGTCACGACTGCTCCCCTTTGTGAGCCTCACGGCGAATGTCTCAGATGCACCGGCTACCACAGAACCAAATCGCCACGAAGAGAGCAGCGCAGTGGCGCGGCCTAGACAGGTGATGTCGACGCGCATGCACGAGTTCGCGCGTGCGGCCCATGCCCTTCACTACCACACGCTGCCTGCTCTCAAAGATATCCTCTCTCTCTCCGCACGGCTCCCTGCCGCGGCAAAAGAAGAGGCGGTTTCTCCGCACGCGCAGGAGACCGACGACACCGCGCGTGAGCAGGCCGATGTGAAGGCCGTGCTGGAGTCCTTGTGCGGCCTCTGCGTGGGGCTGTGGCGGGCGACGGGCTCTGGCCACACGTCTCGCCGATGGGCGGCGCGTGCACCGGCGGGGCTGGCGCAGGCGTCGTGGACGAGCAAGGCGACGCCAACCGGGCTTCATTGGACTCGCGGCAGCGGCGGCGGCGGTGGTGGTGAGCGTGGACCGCGCCGTGAGAAGCGCAAGCGCCATCGCCACTAAACAGGCATAGCACACAACGCATGCACAATACGATTCTTTTCTTGACACACCAATGTCATGCTTGTGCGAATGTGGGCAACCACAAAAAGACAGGAAAACATGAGCAAATACACACACAAAAAGAGAGAGAGAGAGAGAGAGAGAGAGAGAGCGGCAAAGGATGCGCTAAAAGCACAGCAAAAACGAGGAACAGTTCGAGAACACACACCAACTCGCGCCCACAAGAGACGGTCTGTGTGGTGTCGCCTGGTCTTTCCCCACTTTCCGTATTTTTTTGCTGCTCTCTTGAGATGACTGCAGCATGTTTGCTCACTTCTTTAGTTGTGTTGCTCGTGCCTTTCTCACTTGAACCAACCCAAAGATCGCGCACCACGACGAAACATACACACACATACAGAAGCACTCGCTATCTTCCTTCCTCCTCTCCGCTCTTCGTTCCATCCGCCGTTCTTTTTCCTTTTCTTTTTTGCGTCATTGTGAAATATCCCCCCTCCCCAACAACGACAACACCGTCGCGACTGAGCAACAGGAGAAGAAGCTGCTGCTGCCTGGCCAAAAAACAAAAAAAAAATAAAAAAAATCAGTTGGTCAGAAAAAGACCCCATTCCTCACAAGAACATACCGTGAGGATCACAACGCGGTATACATAGGCCTCAGTTTCGCCACCATCACATGCCCTTGGAGGGCTGTCAGCGCCTGTTCCCGCCACGCCTCTCGTCTCCGTCTCTGGGATGCGTGGAGCGCCGCTGTGCACATCTCTCACTAGGCTGCCGCATGGCGCCCCCACACACGTGATGCGGCGCGCCACACAAGGCTGTGCGCTGTACCTGACGCACCGGTGCTTTCTCTCTCCCACACACGTGCGCACCACAGAGGCGACACCCGTGTCGTGCGATGCCTCGCGCAGCGAGTCCCAGCCCTCCTCGTCGCCCCCGCACGCCCCGCTGTCAGTGCCCCGAGAAGATCCGTGGAATGACTTGCGTGGCCTCGTCATCACGGCGAAGCTCTCACACCCGCAGGACGTCTTCGAAAACCGGCCCATCGCCATTGGCAGGCTGGTGGAGCGTCTCTCTGGCTGCCTCTACCGGGTCAAGCTTGAGCCGCCACAGCAAACCTGGCATTCGTGGCTGCTGCCCTCTCCTGATAAGGCGGATGCGGAGGCCAGTGCCGCTGGTCCTGCTCACGGTCAGCCGCCACGCAAGGGCACACGGGAAACATTTGACTCCGCCGTGTCTTTAACGCTTGACATTGGGACGCGGGTGGCGCTGGTGTACGATGACGACCTTACACTCTCCACCAGTGCCACGGGGCTCGCCGCGGCCGTGACCGCTGCGGAGGCGCGTTACGATCTGCTCGCGGCGATGAGCATGAACATGGAGGGCCTTGTGGTGCGTGTGAATGGCAACAACACCTACACTGTGCTGATGGACAATGGCGAAGTTGAGCTTTCCGTGGAGCCACGACGACTTTTGCTTCTGCCACCAGGCAAGACCACCTTCCTCGTACACAGCCAACTCTTCTTGGCGGTTCAAGCGTGGCTGCGCAGCTGTGTGACAGATCACCGTGACTGCGAAGCGGCTGCGCTCATTCTCTTCAAGCGAGGCTGGCGGCTGGAGCGATTGTTTCTGCTTGAGCGAGGCGACCTCGTGTCCCTCACGTTTATTCCGCACCTGCAGCGCGAGGCAATCATCGAGAAGGCGCAGTGGGAGCGTGACTACTACCACGTTGTGCGTAACTTGACAAGCGAGCGCATTAAGGACCGCGACTACCGCTACGCCATCTCCAAATACAAAGGCACTATCAGCTGTGTCATCGGCATTCTCGTTGTTAGCTACGTCTTCTTCTCCAATCTTCGCGCGTATGACAGACAACAGCGTAGCTTTCAGCTGCGCGTGGCGGCCAAGGCGATTGCGGAAGGCGGCCTCAGTACGAGCCAGCAGCGTGGCCTGGGCAGCGCGGGCGAGGAAGGACACGACAGCGCCGCACAAGTCGTTGCGCGGCCAGAGGAGGAGGAGAGAATGGCGCGCGTGTTCCGCCAGCTCGACGCCGCCCACCCACGCATCGTCGTCGTGACGGGATTCGCCGGCAATGGGAAAAGTGCCCTGTGCCGCCGTGTAATGGAGCAAGAAGGCCTGCCTGCTGTGTTTGTGCACGTTCGTGGAGGGCACGAAGACACCCTGCGCAGTGTCGTCCGCAGCCTCGGTGTGCTCAACGTGGAGGTGTGTGGGGACTTGATGGGGTTTCTGAGCGAGGCGATTCGTGAAGCACGTAAGATTCACACGACGACCAACGTGCTCTCGCGCAAGCGCAGAATTTGGGGAAGAACGACGGCCGCACCGACTCAAGATACCCCCGCAATGTCGACGCCTTCTCCGACACCGCCCGATGAATCTGCCTCTGCCCCCGTTTCTTCGTCGCTGCCGACGCCAACGGCTATCAGTGCCCCGCCATCTCTCGTGCCATCGTGGGCGAACGAGGCGGGTCACGTGCCGTTGATGGTGTCCGCCCCTGCAGCCCTGGGCAGCAGCGAGACCACGCACTCGCAGTCCTTGCCGATCATCTACGTCAAGCTGATGGACGGGAGTAGGCTGGAGAAGGCGTACAAGGAGGCAGTGGGGCTCGTCGTTGACCATCAAGTTTGCCATTTGGTCTTCGAAGTGCCGATGGAGTCTCTCACGCCACAGGCACGACGTTTATCGCGCCTTGATTTCTACACCGTGCCCAACTTCACGCGGTCACAAGCGTTCAAGTACCTGCTCAACGTGATGGAGCCAACCGATATGACGTACTTTGTGGAGGTTGTGGGGACAAATTGCAACGACCTTGATGAGCTCTACGCAGCTGTGCGTCAGCGCGGGGTGGACGCCGTCGCGTACACGGCACAGAAGCTGATGAAGGGTATGCGGAGACTGCACGCCGCGGCATCCATCTTCGCACACGGTGACAACAAACGCACCCCTCACGATGTCTTGCTTGCGCTTCAACAACTCGCCTCCGTTCCCTTTGACCAAGGCCAGCTCACCAAGCAAGTGCCGGAGATCATGGCGATGGGTAGCCACCCATTGTTCAAGGACATCCTTCTCTACGATCCGTTGCGCGACCGCTGGTTCTTCTCGCAGCAAGTGCTGCACACCGCCGCGCGGTGCTTCTACTGCGCGCCCGTGTCCGATACGGTGTGATGGATGCACTGAAGGCGCGGCATCTCCCGCTTCCCTCCCCCCTCTTCTTTCGGCCTGCACGTCTGTGAGAGAGAGAGAGAGAGAGAGAGAGAGAGAGGGAGATGCGTGGCACAGCAATCAAGTTGAACGGGCCGCAACGACGACAGTAATGACTGAGAGGATGCATACATCTCACAGTGTCAGACTCCATTTGCATTCTCTGCGTAACCTTTTTTTTTTTGTGATTGCCCCCTACTCACGCCCTCACATACCCAAGAATAACACACGGTTCTGTCGAAATTGCTGTGCGTAGCAGGACTGTGGTTCGACGCAATGCGAACAGTTTGCCGTGCCCCCCCTTCCTCCATGCGTGCAGTTCTCCCTCTCTTTAGCCGATCTAACACGACCAGTATCAGTCAAAATAGTGCTCTTTTCCTCTTTCCCCCCTTTTTGCCATGATTCTGTCAACGTGTGTACACGCGTGCGCAGCAGCGCGGCTTTTTTCTCCTTTCTCGCCCCTCACACACACACACACACATGTCTACCTCTCTCTCTCTTTCTCCTCATTTCTTGTGGTCTTCGTGGTGACCTCGTAATCACCCTCGTTTTAGATTGGGAGAAGTGAAATATCATCAGGAAAAAGGACACGTACAGTGGTTTCTTGTTGACACCTTTTCTATTCCTAACCTTTACACATCTTTTTTTTTTGTGACTGCCTCCTGCTCTTTCGTCATGACACTTGTCACAGGCCACTTGGTGCGCTGCCTGCGCCGCACGTCCGATATTGTCCACGGTGTGCGCACACGGTGTCATCAGCGCCGCCATGCGAGCCATCTGAGTGGCGCTGCAGATCAACCGCCTTCATTGACTTCGTCACCGCCTGCCACTCCAGAACATGGCTCCGCCGCCGCCTCTCACTCTGTAGAGGCCGCCTCTGCCCACCCGCTCTCTTCGTCAGCTCCATCTGCGACGACGACGATGTCTGCTGTGCTGCCGACAATGAAGGCAGGCAATGCAACACGTGTTCTTGATGTCACCGATGTGACGGCCCGTGTGTACTTTCCAAACCCGCTCATCGGCTTTGGTGTGCGCAAGTTCGCAGCCGGCCGCTTCGTGGAACACCTCGGCACAAACGAGTATGCCGTGGCTCTTGAGAATGTTCATCTTTCTCCCACATTAGAGGTCAACGCGCGTGTGCGTGTCCGTGTTGGGTACACCGCGCAGCACACCGGTCGCGTCGTTGCAGGGGTGATCACTGCCGTGAACAGCAATGGCACAGTCGCCGTCTTTCTGGACAACAACACATTCGTGGCGCAGCTGCCTCCGTCTCACATTTACTTGGCGGAGAGTCGAGGGCGCTTGCTCGGGTATGCCGGCTACCACGAGCTCATGGACTGGATTGCCGACGCAGGCGTGCGGCGTCGTGCGCATGTGGAGAAGATCGCCACCGTTTTGTTCTACCGTGGCTGGCGGGCGGACACCATGTACCGATTAACGCGGGCTGACCTCGCGTTGATGGGGTATATTCGCCAGAGCGATCGCCGCGTGGTGGCGGACAAGGCCGACTGGCAGCGACTGCATCACGTGGAGATGCGTGGGTTGCTGCGGGAGCGGATGAAGGAGAGAGATTGGCGTTATTTTATTCAAAAGTACAGCGGCTTCGTCAGCGCGAACTGGGCTGCGCTGGGCGTCTTGTCGGTGTTCATGTGGCAGCTCACCAATTACAAGCGCCACCAACGCAGTACACAACTGAAGCACGCCGTGCACACCCTCACGCGAAGCCACAGCCGCTATGTCAGCGTTGACCAAGAGGCAGAGGGCGATGCCGCGGAGGTGCACGGTGGTGGCGCCGGTCAGAAGGAGGCACACTGGCGTTCTTCTTCTTCTTCTGCTTCTCTTCAGCACAACGACGGCCGCAGGACGAGGGACGACGATGAACACGCACTCGCAGGAGGCTCGAGCGGTGAGGCGGCAGCGCGGGGCTGGCCCAACGAGTGGCTGCCTCTTTTCGTCCAGCGAACGCTCTCACGACTACTCTTCCGCACGGTGGAGAGTGAATCGGAAACAGGCACAGGACGTTCTCGCGCGCCCTCCCCCGTCTCCGCGTCGGCATCTCGTGCGCAGCCAGAGCATCACGCCGAGGCGGTGGGAGACGATGTGGTGCCGTACTTTTTTGTTGAACGCCCGCGTGAGGAGAACTGGGCACGGCAGATTCTTCGTGAGTTCGACGTGACACGCCCCCGCATTGCCGTCTTCACGGGTATGCGAGGGAGCGGCAAAAGTGCCCTGTTGCGCCGCGCTATCGACAAGGAGAATAAACCGGCCCTGCTCGTGGAGGTGCGTGGGAAGGAGGATGCGTTGGCGTGCATCATGCGTGCCTTGCGGGTGCCAAACCCGGAAGCGTGCGGCAACTATCTCGACTTCATCACGGATGCATTCCGAAAAGCCACACTCATCAACGGCGAACCACCCGTGCTGGTCATGACCTTGCGCGATGGCACGGGCTTGTCCCGGTTGTACAACGAGGTGGTGACGCTGGCGTGCGATCGGATGCTGTGTCAGGTGCTTGTCGAGGTGTCGCTCGAGTCTCTCTCGACCTCGTCTGCCGCGACGACGCAAACCGGCGCATCTGTGAAGGAGTGGGCTCTGCCTCGGCTAGATTTCTACACAGTCCCGAATTTTAGCACACTAGAGGCTCACCAGTACACGCAGCACGCTATCGACCCCATCGCCATTCAACATTTCCTTGAAGTCGTTGGAACCAACGCGGCCGACATTGACGAACTGTTTGCCGCCGTTCGCCAGCGCGAAGTTGATGCCGTGACGTACATAAACTACAAACTGACATGGGCAATGCGGCAGCTTCGCATCGCATTGGAGCATGCCACACCGCTACCGACTGCTTCCCGCGCCAGCCCTCGCCCAGCAACAGGGACACTCTCGATGACGCTGAAGCAAAACACGGAGAAAGATTCCCACATGGCGCGACCGGCATTCATACCGAACGTGAATCACCACTTTAGCAGCAGCAGCAACAGCAACACACACATGTACGATTCTACGACGAGACCCAACTCACTACAGGGTTCCTCCTCCTCGGCGTCGGTGTCGTCATTGTTCTTGCCGCTCTCGCCCGCGTCCATGGCGGGGCATCACGCGTGGACACGACGCCAACGCGTGCACACGGCTTTGAAGCGTTTAGCCGCCTTCGAGTACACCACGGGGCAACACGCAGCAGCGCAGTTTGAAGACCTGCGCGACCCCGTACTGGAGGAGATTGTCCTATACGATCCTATTCAAGATCGCTGGGTGTTTCGCGAGAAGATCTTCCATACCGCGGCGCGCAGTTGTCTCTAAAAACAACAGCAACAACAAACAAACAACAACAACAAAAACGAAAAAGAGTACAAGAAGAGCTAGAGCAGCACTACCAACGGTGTCAGAAAGGTTGAATCTGATACGTGTCTTGGCGGCTTCTACCTTGGGCCCACCAGGTACACATGCGAACGTGAGTCTCTACACTTTCAGGCTTGCTTTTTTTTTTTTTCTGAAGATCTTTGGTAAGCACAACTCTTCCGCTTGCTACCCAAATTGGGTCCGCTTACGGCCATGATGCCTAAGGGTATCACATCTCTATTTAAATGGACTCTTTACGCTCCGTTTCCTCCTTCCTACTGCTATACTATTATTTTTTTTTGTTTCGCGTGCGATGCTCTGAGTTCACTCTTCTCGGGTTTCTCTCCCCCTTTTTTCTGTTTCTCAGCACCATAAGAGAGTGCGTGCGTGCTGGTGAATGTGGCGGTCAGGTCGCATCGTCTTGGCGGCATCGTGCACGACATCACTTAGCCCAACGCGCGTATGCCGTGAACGTGACCATCACGATCGCCACGAAAAGGTCGAGGCCGCGGCAGGAGAACCGCAGGCCGCGTTGAACGCGGATGTCGAACGCGCTCAAGGTGATGCTGTTTGGGAGGACACATCGTCGCTGTCACCGGCATCATCTTGCTCTGCGGCAGTCGGCGGACACGAGAAGGTGAGCCGCCAGCGCACCTTCAGTGAGGCTCCGCAGGCAGGCTCGTCGAGCCCGATAACACCTGCGCAATCCTCTTGGCCCACCGCTCCCCGTCATCACCCCCATCGCTACGTGCAGCCAGGCCTGGAACATCTTCACATTTTACTCGCCCCCGCGTCAGTGAGCGCGGCGACGTCTGCGACACAGGCACCTTTCATTGGCCCTGTTGGCCGCGTGATTGCTCAAGTGTCAGATCGCGTTCTTGCCGTTCAGTTTGATACAAGGAGCACCCCGATGCCGTCTGTCTTGCCACCGGTTTTGCGCCGCCAAGGCCGTGCCCACGCGTCACAGGAGAAGGGTGCGGCGCCTGTATCCTCCGCTGTTACGGCTCAAAATCTTGTTCAAGTTGGCGCGCGTGCCTCCGTGCTTTACGAGATGAACGAGTCCATGACTACCTCTGAGAGTGGTGGTAGTAGTGGTGGTGGCTCTGCGACCGCAGGTCCCTCACCAGGCCGGTCTTGCTCTGGTGGTGCGGGCAGGGCAACACACACTTCGGGTGTTCTTGTCGATGGGCTCATTGTGCGTCTGAACCTGGATGGCACTGTTGTGATGCTGCTTGACACGGGCTTCCTTGATCTGGCTGTCCCCCGTGAAAGTCTCACATTTCTTCGCACGCACAAGCCAACGTGCGACGACGCCACCACCACCACCACAACAGCCACCGCAGCGTCCTCTTTTTTATCCTCGCCCGCGTTTCACGAGGTCTTGTCGTGGCTGTCTGTGGTGGGTACGCTGACCGAGGAGCAGCAGATGACCACGGCCTGCATCCTCTACCACCGTGGCTGGCGTGTGGACCGGCTGTACCTGCTGGAGCGGCCAGATGTAGATTTTCTCTTGCACCTACCGAAGCCCCTGCGACTGAGTATTTTGGAGAAGGCAGAATGGGAGAGGGATCACCACCGTCAGCTCCGGGTCATCTATCGCGAGCGCGTCAAGGAGAAGGATCGGCGCTACCTCTTCTCAAAGTACGCTGGCATTCTTTCTGCTTCTGTCGCCTTCGTCGGCGCCAGCTCACTCTTTGGGTGGAATTATAAGAACTACCTCAAGCAACAGCGCTCGTACCAAATGGCGTTCGCGGTGGAGTCGCTTCAAAACACGGCGACCATGTCGAGGCGGAAACGCGTGGCAGAGGCGGCCCGATCGCGGTCTGGCTGGCGGGCTGTGTTGGAGGCCTGGTTTCCTTCTCTCGCACGGCGTGACGGCGATGACGTGGCGGAGGAGGGGAAGATGAAGAGTCCGAAAGACGCGGATAGCTCTCGCGGGTCGTCCTCACGGTCTGCCGCGCTCTCGGGGCTCGCCTCGGACGGGAAGACCCGCATGGTGCCGCGAACAGCGGAGGAGTCTCGGCTGCGCCAGCTCATTAGACGCCTTGACTGCGAGCACCCGCGCGTACCGGTGCTGACTGGGTATTATGGGTGTGGCAAGAGCTCGCTCTGCCGTCATGCGATGGAGAAGGAAGGCCGCGCCGTCGTCTTTGTCGATGTGCGAAGCAAAGAAGATATGCTGCGAGGCACCATCAAGGCTCTGGGGGTTCCCAATGCGGACGCGTGCGGTGATCCGCTTGACTTCATCTCAGAGGCCTGCCACAGGGCCACGGCGGCTATGCGGCACCATTTGCTGCGTCGTCGTCGTACGGCCTCTTCTGAAACGGTAGGCGCCACAAATTCAGCCACCGCCACATCATCCGGCCTCCGTGCCCGCCCAGATTCCGCCATGAGCCCAGCCGCAGACAGCATGAGCAGCGTCGCAGGGCTCACCCGGGCCGAGCTGAACGCGACGATGCCGATCATCGTGCTCAAGCTGCGTGAGGGCGACAACTTGCGTCGTGTCTACGAGGAAGCCGTTGCGCTCGCTTGTGACCGCCGTGTGTGTCATTTCGTCATTGAAGTACCGCTGGAGAGCTTGACCGCCGCCAACACGGCACTCCCCGGCCTGGATTTCTACATGGTGCCAAACTTTAGTCGTGAAGAGGCGTTTGCCTACACGCAGCACCGGCTGGACCCGCTTGATTTGAACGTGTTCATGGATACTGTCGGCACCAACAGCAATGACCTGGATGAACTGTTCGCTGCCGTGCATCAACGACAAGCCTCGGCGACGGAGTACACCAACCAGAAACTGCTCAAATCAATTCGCCAGTTAAAGGAGGCGTGCGCTTCAGAGCCCGCACTTACGCACGTGGTGAAGCGACTGTCCGAGGTGCCGTACGATGTGGGCATGGAGGGTGGGCGCGAAGACAGCGCCGCCCTGCACCACCCCGCTTTGCGTGACATTGTGCTCTACAACCCCATCAAGGACCTCTGGTTGTTCAACAACGAAGTACTTCACACGGCAGCGCAATGCTGTTTCTAATGCTTGTCAAAATGCACACACACACACACACACAAACACAAACACAAACACATGTCAAGAGAGGTTAACACTTTCAGTTGAAAGGGGCTGCTGAACGGACGCACTCCGGGTGGAGGGTGGATATGGAGAAGGGTAGAGTGAGAAACGCAACCGGCGTGAAGACGGAAAAAGAGAGAGGGGGACAGGAAGCACGCGGCGTCGGACACCATCACCTCCGATCTTCCTCATGCCCGCTTCTTTCTCCTCCATTCGTCCTCTATTTGATTTGCACTCAATCTTTCTCTTTCTCCTTTTGACCGCAGTTCTGGGGCATGTACATTTCACCACCCCTCTCTCTCTTACTCCTCCTCTCTACTTTATTGATACACCCTCGCACAACAACAACAACAAGAACATAAGGAACAACAGAGCGAGAGAGAGCGAGAGGGGACATCACGTATCCAGAAGCTCTCACCTCGACACAACACGAACACGTCTCGGTGCGTGGCTGCGCGTGCCTTTTTTTTTGTTTATTCTTGCCACCGATGCCGCTCTCATTCTGGTCTGGCTCCATGTGCTTATGGAGAGCCAGCGGAGCACCTGCGCACGGTCGCAATGCAGGACAGGCGGCGGCAGCACACCCTGTGCAGACCTGGCGTACTCAATCAAGACTCACTGCTCACCACCCACGTGCGTATTGTGCAGGCGCCGCTTTGCTCTGCCAAGGACGATTCTTTTTTTCGCGAACAGGGGCCTTTGCCTCCTCTCACGCATCCTCTGGCTCCGCAGCAGAGCGCTCTTCGCCACAATCGCAATCTGCTGTGTCGTCATCCTCGCCATACATCACGAGAACAGTGTCAGAGCCAGGCACGCCCGTGAGAGCCTTCTACGACAGAGCTGGCGGGCAGAGCAGCGCGAGCCACGGCGCCGTGCTAACAACAGGGACAGTGCTATCGCACATGGCTGGCACCGTGTACGCGGTGCAGCTAAACATGCGCTCCACCTCACCTTCTTCTTCCGCCACATTGAATTCACCGCAAGCGCACAAGGGTGAGGGCCGCCACGGGCGCGGCGCATGGCTCTCGCCAGTGATACACACGCTTGCTGCGTTTTGGCGAAGAAACCTTGGCAACACACAACACGCCCTCCACGACGACGACGACGCCGCCGCCGCCGCGTGTGCCGGCCTGTCTGCCTCTGCTTCTTCGGTTCAGCCCCCGCTCGCCCTTTCCCCAGTCATCAGTGTGGGATGCCGCGTGTTCATTGAATACGGCGGCAAGACCCACAGGCACGCGCTGGACGAAACTAGCGCGATGTCTGAAACTGCATCGCATCAGCATCAGCAGCAGCAGCAACAACAACAACCTCAGCTCGTTGGTGGTGTTGTGGTGCGTGTCAATGCGAACAGGACAATCGCCGTGCTGCTCGATGACAATAACCTCGATCTCGCCGTGCCCCAAACGAGTGTACGCCTGTGCCTTGGGAGGGGCAGTTACGTGGACTCCGCTGAGCGGCGGTCCATGATGGCGTGGCTGCGGGCGGCCGGCGTGCCGCGGCGTGGTGACCGCGAGCTGCTGGGTGCCCTCTTATCGTTGCGCGGATGGACGACGTCGCGTCTGTACTTGCTCGAAGCGAGTGATCTCCACTTGATGCCTCTCATTTCCAAAAGCGTACGGCTCTGCGTGCTTGAGAAGGCTGAGTGGGAGCGCGATCATCACAAGCAGATGCGTCAATTGTTGAAGGAGAAGGTGAAGGAGCGTGACTTCCGTTACCGAATCACAAAGTACAGCGGCGTCATCAGCGCGTCAATGGCGTTCTTGGGCATCGCTGTTGCCTTTGCGTGGAATGCGAAGAATTTCCGACGTCAGCAGCGCGGTTATCAGCTGCGGTTGGCAACTGAAACGCTGACGGCGGTGTTGGACCAATCAGAATCCCGCACCAGCTCCCACACGACGACAACAGGACTACGCGAAGAACAGTGCGTGCAGTCTCCTCCTCTTCCGCCACACCAGGCGGCTCACGTGACAACGTACATCGATGCGGAACCTATTGTCGGAGGCGAGGCCGCCCCTGTCGCACCCTTCACCAGAATGGAGCGCCCGGAGGAGGAGTCCACGCTGCGCCGCGTGCTGCGACTTCTTGACAGCCATCATCCTCGCGTGATTGTTGTGACGGGGGTGTACGGCTCAGGGAAAAAAACACTGTGCCAGTACTGCATCGAGGCTGAGAAGGTGCCAGCCCTGTACGTCGATGTCCGCGACAATGAAGACACGCTACGAAGCATCGTGCGTGCGCTGGGCGTCGAGAACGTGGATGTTTGCGGTGATTTGCTGGATTTGGTCGCCGAGGCGTGCCGCACGGCGACGCGGCTTTGGACGCTGCGACATCCCAGCAATCCTGCTATCGCCAAAGGGCAGGCCGGAGCAGCAGCAGCAACAACTGAAAGAGACGTCGCGGCAGGTACGGCCCCCCTGTCTTCTTCTTCGCCGTCGTACAGCAAGGTGGGAGGGCACGACATCCCGAACCGCACGAACGCACCCGTTCCTCTCGTCGTTCTCAAGCTGCAGCATTCGACAGGTCTCAAAAAAGTGTACAACGAGGCCGTGGCGCTGGCGTGTGACAGACGAGTCTGCCATATTATGATTCTCCTCCCACTCGAGTCGCTGACGATGGCAAACCTGACGATGCCGCGGCTAGATTTTTATATGGTACCTATCTTCAACGAGCGACAAGCCTTTCAGTACACACAGCATGCCATTGATCCTGTGTCTCTCAGACACTTCATCGAAACCATTGGCACCAACGGCAATGACCTGGATGAGCTCTTCGCTGCCGTGCATCAGCGGCAAGTACCGGCGAACGAGCATACTGTGCAAATGCTTCAGCGGGCCATGCACCAGCTGTCGGAGGCCTGTCAAGACATCGACTCACTGCAGCAGGCTATTCTCCAACTCGCTCTCCTCTCCTTCGATGAGGGCCAGCACACGGCAGTCGCTAGCAGCGGGCTCCTGCGACACCCCGCTCTCAGTCGCATCGTTCTTTATGACCCCGTCAAAGATGCGTGGGTGTTCAGAAGTCGCATGTACCACACCGCCGCGCGATGCTTGTGGCAGCTGTCCAACGAGGACTGAACACAGAAAGGGGTATGGACTGCGAAAGAAAACGGCGCCCACACCAACATCACCAGCCACGTCGTCGGAGGGAGGATAGGGTAGGGGTGGGGAGAGAGAGAGAGAGATAGAGCTAGGCAAAAGAGGTGAAAAAGTGCCACGAGCTGTTCTACACGTTATCACCTACATGTGATGGTAGGCCCCCCGAAAAACAACAACAACAACAACAACAGCAGCAGCCCACACGAGTAAGTATTGGCCAAGCCCTACCCCAGAACACACACACACACATAATTAACCACTCTGAACAAGAGGCAGAAAACAACAACGGTGACAATGACGATGACGAAAAAGAACGGAACCTCCCATAAAGATCCAATAAAGCAGAGGCATGTCTAGCTGGGAAAGGCCCAGTCTCTTATCGTATGTCACCTCCATCGAAACGCGTCAGCGAATCCGCTCCTCTGTTCTCGGTGACGCTCCACATGCACTTTGAAAAAAAAAAAAAAAAAGACAACGGCACCAACAAGTACAGAAAAGGAAAATGGAAAAAAAAATAGCCATGTAGTGGCGTCACGGCCAGCGAGCACCTTGTGAAAATCAGTAAACAACAACAACAACAAAAAAAAAAAAAAGAAAACCAATCATTTGCACACCACACCTCTCCTTTCCTTTTGCTGCCCTCTCTCTCTCCCTCCTCCATCTCGTGATGCCTTTCTCAGTGCTCTTCGCCTCATCATTTGACCTGCTGAGAACGACAACGCATTGATTAAAACCACCACCACCACAACAACAACAACACACACACACACACACGCAAAAAAAAAAAAAAAAAAGAACAACCGAATTCCTTCAAGAAACCTTCACAATGGCGTGCCATCTCGGACTCATCGCCTACACCATCTGCCAGACGGTTGCTTTTCTGTTCATTCTGGTTGGCACCCCTCTTGACATGTTCCGCGCTAAGGATCAGGACAGCTACTTCTCCGATACGCCCTGCGTCACACTGTGGGGCTATAAGCCGAACTGCTTCTCGAAGGAGTACCCGAGTGGGATGAAGACGACAGAGTTGTGGTCTGACTGCAAGGACCTCCGACTTCGCTTCCAAGCCTGTCAAGCCTGGGCAATCATTGGCATTGTCACGATGGCGATTGGCACCGTGTGTGCCTTTCTCCAGTTCTGCTGCTGGCGCCCTCTGCGATGGGTGTGCTTCATCATGACCGTCTTTGGCGTACAGGCGATGCTGACTGTGTGGGGTACGATGGCTATTATCTACCACCACGGGTACTGCGGGATGCGGTTCAAGTACTTCTTCCCGCCCGATGGCATCGCTGATAGCCGCTATGGTGCTGGCTTCGCGCTCTACGTGGCGGCGTTCTGCTTGTCCTTCATTGCCATGTTCTTGCTCATGATCCCTCCGTGCTAAGGCATACTGAGTCCATATGGTGACGTCCATCCCAGACAGGAGAGAGAGAGAGAGGGCACACCAGCTCCTTTCCCCCTTTTCCTTTTATTGCTTCTTTCCCTCTCCGCCGCCCTTTCTTTTTGTTTATTCCCGTTCCTGAATTCGTGGGGGAGAGGGGGGGGGGGTGCGTGAGGACGCTTGCCAAGTGCTGTCTCTCCCTACACCAAATTATAAAAGTCAACAGTAGCTCGGCAACAACAACAACAAATAAATCTGGACAGGGATTCCAACACAATTATTTCTCCAACTGAATCAACCTCATAATTCATTCACTTTTTTTTTTTGCCAAAATCTAAAAAAAAACAACAACAACCACAACAACAGCCAACTGTGGGCATCGTCTGTTTCTGCCTCTCTCTTTCTCTCACCCCCCTTTTCCCCATCCCTTCATATCAGAGCCCCAAAAGATCAACAATGACAAAGTACATGGGATGAACAATAATCCAAACGGCAGTAATAGTCATCGCAAATCACAGTATGGCAATTTGGATGAAGTGGTGCAACGCGGAGAAGGAGAGAGAGAGCGAGAGAGAAACAGCTATAAAATTAAGTACGGTACACCGGAAAAAAAAAGAAAAGTGTGCCGTTTTTTTGCTCTTTTCTCTCTTTTCAACAGTTCAACTTTTTTTTTTTTTACAGAACCACCAACTCTTCTTTTGTCTTTCTTCCCCCTTTTTTTTTGTGTTCTCGAAGACACTTCATCCCATGCCATCGGTGGCGATACAGTCAAAACGACAATATCACACACACAAAAAATAATGGTAATGAGGATCATAATGACAATAATAAATAGATAAACTCAACCCTCGACAGGGCGAGATGAGCTCGCACGGCGATCATGAGAGAGAACACAGAATGGCCATACCCAAGAGGAAGTCAGCCGGATCAATCCCTCCAAGGTGCCAGATGGGTCTCTCTTCTTTTTTTCCCCCTTTCTCTCTTTCTCTCTGCCTTTGTACGGTCATTAAACGTGGCCGGCGGGATGAAGACCTCCCTGAGCACGGGGTTTCACGTTCGTGTTTCTTGTCGGAGGCTATAGTCGTTCTAGTGTGATTGAAGGTCTCTTGCTCCCGTGGCCCTGGCCTCCTCCTCCTCCTCCCCAACTTGCCCCCCCCCTCCTTTATGCTACGCTGCGATGACACTGCGACGGTCACGACCTTCTCTTCTTTATTGTGCTCTACACGGCAACGCACTTCCTCTAGCTAAATACACTAAGCATCTCCCACCACTTCATCTAGCGCTTACGAACTCCCCTTTTCTCCTTAAAAGCGAACTCCACTTCACCTCAACAGGTACTTACCCCGCTTCCCCCCCCCCCCCGTTTTACACTCAAACATGTGCGGAAAAGGCTGCCGTGTGGGCATCATCATCTATGTGATTGTCCAGTTCATCGCGTTTCTCTTCTACCTCGTGGGTACGCCCATCGACATGTACCGCAAGAAGAACGTGAAGCTGAGCACGGAAACAATCAACGCGGATTGCCTGACCTTGTGGGGCGCGAAGGACGAATGTCTTTCTGCGAAGTACCCTTCCGGCGGACGCACGGCGACGATCTACGAGCCCTGCAGTGGTCGCAAGACCCGCTTCCAGGCCGCTGAGGCGTTCTCCATCATCACGATCATTCTGATGCTGTTGGCCGTCATTTTCGGCTTCATCCAGCTGTGCTGCTGCCGCTGCCTGCGCTGGTTCTGCCTCGTCCTGAACATCCTCGCCTTCATCTGCGGCATCATCCCGTGGGCGATCGTCGCGGACTCGTACAGCAAGGGCTACAAGATCGACTCAACCAATGTAACTGCCATCGTGTTGTACGGCTGGCGTTGCAACAAGTTCAATCTTTACATGAAGTACGGTGCCGGCTTTGCCTTGCTCATTGTGGGCTGGGCTCTGGGCCTGCTCGCCATCATTCCTCTGATGCTCCCATGTTAATGTATTGCGTGTGAAGCAGGGACGACGCTATGCCTCCCACTTCGCTCCTTCCCCCTTTTTTTTCTTTCTTTTTTGAACTTGTTTTCAGCTTTCTTTGCGACAAAAAAAGGGAGAAAAAAAGAACATACAACAAATAAGTGAAGAAAACAAACGAAAAAAAAACATAATCACATGGTTCTCTACAAAAAATACAGCGCATGTTGTGGCACGCACGAAAAAAAAAAAACAGAGAAAAGGATCACAGCGCATACTAAACTCTCCCCCTCACAGCGGCGAGGATTGTACGTGCACTCGTGTGAAAAAAAAAAATGGAGAAAAAGAGAGAGCGAAGCGAATCATAATGTAGCAGTGTCCACGAAAAAAAAAAACAGGAAATGTATTATACAGGATACATCGGAAGTAATCAGCGCCACATCATTACCTGTTGAACGCATCGTGCCGCGGCCATTCTGACCCCCGGGGGTCCTGCCCTCTTCTTCACGTGGGTATGAGAGGGCGGCAACATGGCGCGCAGGAGCCCCCAACCAGTACTCTGCTCAGAAGATCACCAAAACAAAAGAGAGTGTGAAAGCAATGTTTGCTGTTTTTTTTTTTTGCGCAACTGCCCATTTCCTCTCGCTTTGCGCAATTATTGTTCTCTTTTTTTTCCCCTTTTTTAGCACCTGATGTAGTTCGCTCCCTTGCTCTTTGCCCAAAGCCACACATACTTTTTTTTTTTTTTTTTAAACAGAAAACATTTCGCGTGCAGAGTGGACAAAAATGGGATCCTCCCAAAACCGTAGACACCGTAGGGAAGGATTTGCTTTTTTTTTTCTTGCAGCAGGTGAGATTGATAACTTGGAAGGGGCAAAACAGACATACCCTTTGGAATTGTCCGTTGAAAAAAAAAAGAGAAAAAGAGAATGCAAAGGGGCTGATAGGAAGAGTTGTGATGAAATACGTGGAGCCCTCAAAAAGAAAAAAAAAAGAATGACTGAAACGTTTGTAGAGTACAGCCATCCTTTGAGATGCCTCTCGCTCTCCCTTTTTGAGACTCTCATACCACCTTCTGATTGCTCCAATCCTTCAACTTTTTTTTCTTTTCTTGTTTCTTTTTTTTCCCCCATGTGATTCCTTCTCTTCTTTCCCTTTCTCACGTCGAAAAAAATCGCTTTCTTTCGTTTTCTTGTATTTCATCTTTTTTCTTTTCTTTTTCTTCTTCTGACCCCCCTTTTCATTCATCCCTCTTTTACATTCTTTTTACTTTTCTTTATATACTTTCCCCTTCTCTCTCTCTCTATGACGAATAGAATATTTGAGAGAGAGAGAGGATTAAAAAAAAAAAAAAAAGCGGCCTTTTTTCCGTCAAACGTGCCGATTTCCGATGCTTTACGCCTCGTTGTTACTCTTTTGTTTGTTGTACTAAAAGGATAACATTATGACAAGTAAAGAGCAACAAAACAACTGTCAAAAACACACACACACACTCACACACCAGAGATTCAGCTAGTACTGTATATTGTGCCGCACAGGCTTCAAATGCACAATGGTACGAAAGACGAACAAGCAACAAAAAAGAATACTAATACGCGCAGCAACATACACTGGCAAATGAAAAGCTCCGAGGAAATACGGTGTGTGTATGTATGTGGCGAGGGCAACTGGTTGAAAACGAAGCTCTCCTGGCGTACCTACAGTATCTCTTGTGCTGCGACTTAGTGACTGCGTGTGTGTGTGCTGTTGTCAAGTTTTTTTTTTCCACCTCCCCCCTTCCTCAGACTCACTTTTACGCGCGCACGCTGTGTTACTTCACGCGTCTTGTCTGTCTGCCACGACTGCCCTCTCTCTCTCTCTTTCCGTACGCTACTCTCTCTTTTCTCCTTCCCCCCCCTGTCGTCGCCACTTTCTCCTCCCTGATGTGCTGGTGATCACACACCATAGCTTTCCGCTTTAACACTCGAAGCTAACTCACCAAACACACTCTCCCAAATCTACTTACCCCTTCGCTCAAGAAAAAAAAAAACTAATAATAACAATGGCCTGCAAGATCGGACTCATCCTGTACGCGATTGTGTACTTTATCGCGTTCATCTTCTACCTCGTGGGTACGCCCATTGACATGTACCGCACAAAGTCTTCCTCCGATGATTTTATCACCAGCTGGACTGGGTTCAACAAGGGCTGCCTCACACTGTGGGGTCTGAAGTACAAGTGCGGGTCCACCAAGTACCCCAAGGGCCTCCGCACCCCTGACCTCTACGCGTCCTGCAAGGGCCGCAAGACCCGCTTCCAGGCCGCTGAGGCGTTCTCCATCATCACGATCATCCTGATGCTGGTGGCCCTCGTTTTTGCGTTCATCCAGCTGTGCTGCTGCGGTTGCCTGCGCTGGGTGTGCCTGATCCTGAGCATCCTCGCCTTCATCTGCGGCATCATCCCATGGGCGATCGTCGCGGACTCGTACAGCAAGGGCTACAAGTTCACCTTGAACATTTCCAATCCGGCCTCAACGCTGGGCTACTGCACCAAGTTCAAGAGCACCATGAAGTACGGTGCCGGCTTCGCCTTGCTCATTGTGGGCTGGGCCCTGAGCCTGATCGCCATGGTGTTCCTGATGCTGCCATGCTAAACAAAGCAACGTTCGCGAACGAAAAAGAAAAAGGGAGAGAGACGACATGCGCAACTGGTCGCCATCCCTACTGCACGCACAAGTGGCCACAACTGTCCCAAAGGCGTGCCGTATTCTTTGTGAGCACGATTCATGTAGAGCGCTCACAGGGGGGTCAACCCGGCATCGCACTGAATCGTCAAGTGAACGCGAGCCCGAACACCGGGAGGTGTACACGGCCGCCTAACTATTGGTTCCCTTTTTTCCTTTTTTTCTTTCTTTTCCCCCTCCCCCCTCCCCTCTGTAGAGCTAACATCGTAAAAAGCACCAGCCTGGCAAAAAGAAAAAAAAATAATCTAAAAAAAAAAGAATATTTCCAAAAAAGAGCTTGTGTGCTATTTCTTCTTCTTTCTCCTCATTGTTTAATTATTGGTCTCGCGTAACTTGGCTAACGTCTCCAGACTTCTCCAAGAACGCTTTCCATGCTCTCATTTTTTTTTTCCAAACACGCTTGTTAAAATGTCTATTAAATTGTGAATTTTTTTTTGACTGCGTTCTCTCTACGTGTTCAACTGTGTATTGATAGACCGATGTGCGTGAACGACAAACAACGATTTTATTCCTGCTTCCTTTGCGAGTATCCTTTCATGAGGCTCGCGAAGTTTTGTGCGTTCGGAGGCGTACGTGTGCTTGTGTGCGTGCGCTGAGTTCTGCCGCTTGGGTATTTTGATATTGCGTGTGTTCTTCCGATATCAGGGGCTCCCTGCCTAGTCACGATGTCTCTCACACATATACACACACATCACACATCTCATGTGTTTTCCACGACTGTCTTCTGTGTGTGTGTGTGTGTACTCCTGCCCGTTTGACGCGAGTCTCTCTCTCTCTCTCCGTTCCCACTCTCCTCACTTTCTCACTCCTTCTGCGTCGTCCTCGCTCTCTATTCACATTCGGTATCCAGTCTTTCATTTCTCCCCTGCCACTCGTTTGCAATATCTGCGTTTCTGTACCTTTTTTGTTTATTCTGTTCACTTCTTTCTTTGTCCTTTCGTATTCATCTCTCTCATTCTCTGATTCTCTCAATTCTTTTTTTTTTTGGGAGATCACCATGGGCTGCTTCGCGAATATCATCTACGGCATCGTCCAGTTTGTGGCGTTTGTGTTCATCGTCGTTGGCACGCCACTTGACATGTTCCGTGCACGCAAGGTGGATCAAGAAGGTCAGTCGAGTACCGTGAGTGACTACGTTGGCAACGATTTCTGTATCAGTTTGTGGGGTCTCAAAGAGAAGTGCTACTCCACGAAGTACATGGAAGGTGGACGCCCGAACGAGGTGTTCAGCAGCTGTGATGGCCGGGCAGGTCGCTTCAAGGCGGCAGAGACGTGTGCTATTATCGCCATTGCTGCATTCGGCATTGCCACTCTTTTCGGATTCTTGCAAAACTGCTACTCAGGTTGTCTCAAATGGTTGTGTGTGATCCTGAACGTGGTGGGCGTTGCGGCGGCCATCATCGCCTGGGCCTGCATGCTCGACTGCTGGAACAGGGGGATGGGTAAGGATGAGTCCCTGCTCCGCCCTGATCAGTGCGTTGCGCTCAAGAACTACGGTGGTGTCTCCTTCGACAAGGTTCTTCCGAACGGAATGATGCTCGGTGCCGGCTTCATTCTTCTCGTTGTCGGCACCGCGTTGGGATTTGTGAACACCTTCATCATCATGATCCCATGCTGATTGGGGGGGATCGCAGTTAAAACACAAAGAGGAGGCGCCGAATACTAAGAATCGAAAAGAAGCTGCACACTATTTAAAGCAAAGCTAGCGATCCACCGCAACTACAGAGAGAGAGAGAAAGAAAAAAATACCCACAGAAAACGACAAGGGGATTGACTTCTCTTTCTGGCGCATCATTAGCACGACAGGCCTGTCAGTAGTCAAACCAATCAGACAAACAAACAAGAAAACAAATAAAACACTAAACACAACGGAAAAAAAGGTAAATTTTCCTTGACACTTAACCGAACAGCTTTTATTGTGGTGAGACAAGGAAATAAAATATAGGGTGCGCTCAGCCCCCCCCCCCCCACTTCTCCCAATAATGCTGTTTATCTTGCTTTCTTGCCTCCCCCTTTTTTCTTTTTTTTTTTTGCTTTCTCACGGCGGAGACAATAACTTTTCGTGGTTCGAACACCATCGAAAGTGATTTGTTCTTCCCCACCTTGCTTTTTCTTCTACCAGATTGACTTCTTTCGATTCATCTTTAATTTTTTATTTATTAATATTCTCACCTGCTTCTCCTAAACCTCTCCTCTTGTTCTCTTTTCTCCTTTGTTGTTATTTTAGCTGTGCGAGACTGTGAGACGACTTTTTTCGTGGTAAAGACTGCATCACCACGTTCTGTTGGGCACGTAGCCACACCCACGGATAGTCTTGTTCACGCGCCTTGCACGGGCTTTGGTCACCTCATCTTCCTTTCTTTTTTGTTTCTTCTTCTTTAAGACTGCGGCTCGCAGTCTGATGCGAGGAACAGGGATACTCTCACTTTCAGAAAACCAAAGAAGAAGAACAACAACAACAACAAAAAAAAAAGGGTGGAGGCCAAAACCAAGAAAATACGAACTTCTAGCTTCTAGACAGCGCTTCAACCCAAGCATATCCGATATGTGCACACGCACATACAGTTCGAGCACCACAGAGTCTTAGACCCATTCACCTACACACAGAAAAAAAAAAAAAAGAATGAAAGAAAGAAAAAAGAAAAAAAAGAATGAGAATAAAAAGGCCATGCAGTGCGTGGGCTTTAGCTCTCCTTTTAGAAATCAGCTGTCACACACGCACACACACACACAAAAAAAAAAAAGCACAACGAAAAAAAATATAGCCGTGCCCCATTTTGTACTTCCCGCCCCCCCCCCCTTTCAGGGAGTGCGTCTTTGTCTCTCTTTCGTTGCTTTCTCAAACACAGACACACCCGCCTACGTGTTTGAACAAGTCTAAGTGTGGGCAGTACAGCAAAAAGAGAGAGAGAGGGGATGAACAACAATACTCTACTACTACAACAAAAAAAAACCCGCAACAAACACAGAGCATTCACAAATGCAAAGAAAGAAAACATGAAAATTAACAAAAAATGTTACTACTTTCGCTTTTCTTTCGTCTCTCATTCCCATTTTGGCGATTTATCAATGTATAAATAATGTTAATAACCCTAAACAATAATTCACCTATTCAAACAAGTAAGCAACAGAGTATGCACATCTGTGTGCGTATGTGAATAGGCTCAACACACGCATCAGTGTTGCCAACCCAACCTCTCTCTCTCCTCAGACTGACCTGACAACTTGGAGACATATATACCCCATGTCATTCCTCATGCTAGACTATCGATTACACCTCCTTCTTTCCCCCCTATTTCTGTTATCTTTGCTTGTGGATGACCTAAGCCCCCCGTGCCTCCCGTAACAAGGAAAGTTTTTTTTCTTCTGTTGTTGTTGCACTTGATTCCTGAAAGGCCGATCGAGTTCAACGAAGCAGGAAAGAGAACCAACTACAACGCAACCAAAAAAGTAGTTACACATACGATACATTGACGTTGGATAAAACTCTAATTAACCTCCCCCTTTTCCCAGCCACACACACATACACACACACACGCCGTGAAGTGCCATGCCTCTCCGTCCGTCATCGTCAGGACATGCCCCCTTTTCGGCGCGCAGTGAAGAGGACGAGCCCATCTTCCTTGCGGATGGATCACCCACGGAGCCCATCACTGACGAGCGCCAGCCGCTGAAGCCAGCCACAACCTCGAGCGAATCAAGTAACGGCAAGAAGTCGAAGAATGCCCCGTTTGGGTTCGCTGAAATGGATGAGGACGTGGAGACGAGCAGCATGTCAAGGGTGGAGGATGGCTCCGAGGAGGCCACAGACCGCCCAGCCTTCTCGGCCGAGGAGGAGGTAAAGGGCCCGAGTGCAACTGTCGGCTTCTTTGAAATATTCCGGTTCGCGACGTGCGCGGACAAGGTTCTCATGATTGTTGGTGGCATCCTTGCCTTCATCAGTGGTGGCGGTATCCCTGCCTACGCATTTGTCTACGGCAAGGTCATGTCGAATTTAATCAGCTCGACGGACCCGCAAGAGCAGACCGCGAAGACTGCGTTGATCATGGTGTACATTGGCTGTGGCATGCTCGTCGCCGCTGGTGGACACGTTCTGTGCTGGACCATTTCTGCCGCCCGTCAGTCAGCGCGCATTCGTCTCTGCTTCTTCGAGGCCTGCCTCCGCCAAGATATCGGCTGGCACGACGAACACAGCCCTGGTGAGCTCACGGCACGCATGACGGGCGATACGCGTGTGATTCAGAACGGCATCAACGACAAGTTCTCGCAGGGCATCATGTACCTTTCGATGGGCCTCCTCGGATTCATCTTTGGCTTTGTCTTCTGTTGGGAACTCACGTTGGTGATGATCGGCATGGTACCTTTTCTCACTTTTTTTGCCGCCGTGATTGGCAACTTCATGTCCAAGATGGCAGAAGAATCGCGCAAACAGTTCGCGAAGGCAGGCTCCATCGCAACGGAAGTGATGGAGAATATTCGCACCGTGCAGACATTCGGCCAAGAGGACCACGAGGCTGAGCGGTTCCGTGACGCCGTCCTTGATGCGCAGGCACAGGGCATCAAGAAGGAGTTCATGGCAAACCTGACTGCTGGCACCATCATGGGATTGGTGTTTGTGACGTACATGCTGGCCTTCTTCTTCGCTTCGTACCTGATTGTGTGGGGCCGGACCTCTATGGGCGATATCGTCTCCACCTTCATGTCTGTGCTCATGGGAAGCTTTGGCCTGGGGTTCGTCTCGCCAAGCTTGAGCAGCTTTGTGGAAGCTCGCGCATCGGCTTTCGAGATTTTCAAGGCGATTGATCGCACTCCGCCCGTTGACATTGACAGCACTGACGGCGCCGAGGTCCCACCCCTTCATGACAGCATCGAATTCGACCACGTCAAGTTCTCCTACCCCACACGCCCCGACATGGTGCTCTTCCGTGATCTGTGCCTGACCATCAAGAAGGGCCAGAAGGTCGCCTTCTCTGGCGCCTCTGGCTGCGGCAAGTCCTCCGCGATCGGCCTCATTCAGCGCTTCTACGACCCCATCGATGGCGCCGTGCGCGTGGACGGTCGCGATATGCGTGATCTCGACCTCTTCCAGTGGCGCTCGCAGATCGGCATCGTCTCGCAGGAGCCTAACCTGTTCGCCGGCACCATGTGGGAGAACGTGCGTGTAGGCAAGCCCGAAGCCACAGACGAGGAGGTCATCCAGGCGTGCAAGCAGGCCAACATTCACGACACCATCATGGCGCTGCCAGACCAGTACGACACCGAGGTCGGTGCCGTTGGCTCGCAGCTCTCCGGCGGTCAGAAGCAGCGTATCGCCATCGCACGCGCGTTGGTGAAGCGGCCTTCTGTGCTGCTGCTCGACGAGGCCACGTCCGCGCTGGATCGCAAGTCCGAGGTGGAGGTGCAGTCGGCGCTGGACGATCTCATGAAGACCGGCACCATGACCGTCATCATCATTGCCCACCGTCTCGCCACCATCCGTGATGTCGATTGCATCTACTACGTCAAGTTTGACGGTGTGGAGGGCAGCACCATCTCCGAGACCGGCAACTTCGACCAGCTCATGGCTCTCAACGGCGAGTTCGCTGCCATGGCCAAGATCCAGGGTGTCGTCGCTGGCACAGACAACGCGAAGACGGGCAAGAAGAAAGAAGGCAGCGACGCGGCGGCGACGAAAGCGGACTTCCTCAACGTCATCCTCGATGACGACGAGCTCGCCGAGATGGATGCAGAGGCGCCACGCACGGAGCGCCAGAAAGTTCCCATCGAGGAGCTCGCCAAGTGGGAGGTGAATCAGGTGGACGTGGGCTTCTGCCGCCTGCTCAGCATCAACAAGGACAAACTGTGGGCTATTCTTCTTGGCGTCGTGGGCTCCGCTGTTCTCGGTGCCGCTCGTCCGACGGTCACCATTTTAATGGGCCATGTCATGTACGCGCTCGGGTACTACGACATTGACCACGACGAGGATGCTCTGCGCCGACAGACGAATCTATACGCCTCCCTCTTCGCTGTCTTCGCGGTGGCGAACTTTGGCGGGTGGCTGCTGACCGCGCTCTACGGCTATGCCGGCGAGCACATGACGACGAAGATTCGTACAACACTGTTCCGCCAAATTCTGCGCCAAGACATGAGCTTCTTCGACATCCCCGGCCGTGATGCGGGTACGCTTGCGGGCATGCTGTCTGGTGATTGCGAGGCCGTCCATCAGCTGTGGGGTCCATCTATCGGTCTCAAGGTACAGATGGTTTGCACCGTTGCCGCAGGTCTTATTGTGGGCTTCATTCATCAGTGGAAACTTGCGTTCGTGGCACTGGCTTGCATGCCCATCATTGGTGGCGCCATGGTTATTGAGAACATTGTCATGCGCAGCTACACCAAAGACAAAGAGGGGGACTGCGATGACACGATCGTCACGGAGGCGCTGTCCAACGTGCGCACTGTGACGTCCTTCAACATGAAGGCGGATCGCGTGGCGGCATACCGGGCTGTCGTGGACGAGGATGTTCCCCGGAATGTCAAGAAGGGCATCGTCGCCGGTATCGTCTTTGGCGGGACTCAGTTTGTCTTCTACGCGGTTTACGCACTGTGCTTCTGGTATGGCGGCAAGCTGATCTCAAACGGAGAGGCAGATTTCAAGCAGGTTGTGATTGCCTCCACCAGTGTCTTGATGGGCGCTCAGGGAGCGGGCGAGGCGGGTGGCTTCGCGACCAAGATGGTAGATGCACAGCGTGGGGCGAAGCGTGTCTTCAGCGTCATCGACCGCACCCCAGACGTGGATCCGTACGTGGAAGGCGACAAGGATATCGGCGATGGGTGCGACATCCGCTTCCAGAAGGTCCAGTTCATCTACCCCGCGCGTCCCAAGCAGGTCGTGCTGGCCTCCGTCAACGTGGACTTCACTAACGCCTCCGCGAGCGGCCTCATGGGCCAGACAGGCTGCGGCAAGTCCACCATCATCCAGATGCTCGCCCGCTTCTACGACCGCCGCTCCGGCCGCATCACTGCGAATGGGAAAGACATCGACGACATTGACATTGTCGAGTGGCGCAAGAACATCAGTATCGTCTTGCAGGAGCCCAATCTCTTCAGCGGCACCGTGCGCGAGAACATCCTCTACGCTCGCCCAGATGCGACTCAAGAGGAGGTCGTTGAGGCCGCCAAGCTCGCTCACATTCACCACGAGATCATCAAGTGGCCTGAAGGTTACGACACCGATGTCGGCTACAAGGGTCGCGCGCTCTCTGGTGGTCAGAAGCAGCGTGTGGCGATCGCGCGTGGTCTCCTGCGCCGCCCGAAGCTGCTGCTGCTCGACGAGGCGACGTCCGCGCTGGACAACGTGACGGA